>JAMKCH010012656.1:0-67524 GCA_023653785.1 Ophioderma brevispina
AAAGGAGTTCATACTTCGTACTGATGCGTCTGAGGATGGTATGGGAGCTATGTTGATTCAAGAACATGAAGGGGAGAAGTTCCCAATAGTTTTGCAAGCAACAAGTTCACTAATTGCCAGAAATCGTATAGCGTTATGGAGAAGAGTGTTTGGCTGTGTTTGGTCGGTGCAGCGGTTTTTTGAACCATTTTTATATGGACGTCATTTTGTCATTGAAACGACCACCAACCACTCTCCTGCTTGAGAAAGTCAAAATTGGGCGACCCGGCAGAGTTATGCGCTGGGCGCTTGCGCTACAACCATATAGGTACAGGTTAGAAGTGA
Source organism: Ophioderma brevispina (assembly GCA_023653785.1). Classification (NCBI taxonomy): domain Eukaryota; kingdom Metazoa; phylum Echinodermata; class Ophiuroidea; order Amphilepidida; family Ophiodermatidae; genus Ophioderma; species Ophioderma brevispina. Next base: position 325 of record JAMKCH010012656.1, read on the forward strand.
TCAAAGGAAAGCAAATGTGGGGTGCGGACTATAGAGTCGCAAATGTTTTTCGGGCAGGTTAGGTAGATGTTATACGTGGTGAATTTCTTGGTCTGCATTAAAGCACTAAATTGCGATAAATTACAGATAACTTAGTACGCAGTTTTTTCGTACCTTTTTGAAATGTTATTAATAGACGTACATCCCAGGTCATAACTAATCAAGTTTCCTACCACATAGCCTCTAGTTTTTTTTATGTCGCTAAACTATTGTTTAAAATAAGCTTTGGGCCACCCTGTTTGATTTTACTTTAAAAACAATGGCGGCCAAAATATAAATTTTGGCTAAAATGCATATTCCGCCGTAAAATGCCACAACACTAAGATTCCCACGAATTCCCCCTTTTTTAATATACAAAGACCAGATCTTGGCCTTGACAAGGAAAAAAAATCGATTTTTTTTGTATCCGTACCCTACAAAATTCAAAATGGCCGCCATGAACGCTCTATACAGCTATACTTTACCATAAAATAAATTTTCAGATTATATTCGGAATGGTTGAAGATGCCTTATTACTTATTGTTGAGCTTCTCTTGCAAAATCTACATGCTATATTTTGCCTCAAAATTGCGCCCACCAAAAAATCAAAATGGCTGCAAAGATCAATATTAATCCCTGTTTTTTTCGCTAAAAGGTATATTTCCGTCGTAAAAATGACACAAAACTTGAAATTTCCTCTTTTAATGTGAATAGTCATAGGCCATTGCCTCCATAAACTTTCAAATTAAAATGTTATCGCGTGACCAAAAATTCAAAATGGCCCCGCCACAACATTAAATACACATAAGCTTGTATAAGTTTTTCTTCAAGGATAGATCATAATGTAAATGATGCATTACCTTAGACAGAGAAAAGAGAGTCCGGGAAGCAACTGTAATCAAAGTTGGTCCTCAATGAATACCCAATGTATTAATCTGAAAATAGCTTTAAATTTTATAGACGTAATTTCTCAGCCACCACGATTTGTGCGAAACACAATAATATACAAAATGATTCTCTACACTGAGCGACCCATACTCAACAATATGACCTGGCGTAAAAATTACCAAGACAGAGAATTTCTCACTATTAATTTGCAAATGAATTCCCTACATTGAGCGACCCATACTCAAGTATGACCTGGCGTAGAAATTACCAGGACAGATATTCTCACTATTAACTTTGGCTTATTGTGTATTCGAAAGTGATACCTGGACCTCGGCTTTACTGCGTGCAAAAGCCGGAGAACATGTAAACCAACTTAGCATTATATCCAAAATGCATAAATTTACCCCAGGGTAGACCTAGCCCCTGGAGCTTGATTCCCGGGCATGCGACCCTGAAACCTCTTGGACGAAAATATAACGTGGCTGATACTAACATTTCGCAATGGTATTTATTATTATTGAAACCAAGGACTTAATTACCTCCGGAGCGTCGACTCGGAGCATCTTCACTGCGTGAGGTGCCTGGACTTTACAAGTTTGTAAAAAACTTATTACAATTACTAGCCTAATCTTTATAAATTTATGACATAACAAAGCACCCCACAAGTTTCTTCGGCCTGTAGTGCACACGAAACTTGCCCCCCCCCAACGCCCTCCCCCCCCCCCCCCCCCCGTGGAGCCATGACACTTTACCCATAATACAAAGCCAGGTAGATAACAGGATTGGAATTGAAATGAGCCAGAGCTCTGAAAGGGTTTGCCTGAAAACGATCCATCAGATGATTGTGCGGGTAAAATGGCCTACCATTAACGAAACACTAGCATAGGAAAAAATCCGCTTAACAATATGTGGCTTTCCCCCAAACATACCACCCAACTCGTGTCAAATTTCGTGACGTTCCCCCAGTTTCACATAACCGCCCTCTGCTTTGCACCTCAGCACCTAGCTAAGAGTAACTTAATAATGTCCGATCAAATTAAACTTGTATAAGTAGCCACCGCCCAAACCCTGTTAATTACAACACCCGCTGGCGAACTTTCCCACGTAGGTTAGAGAATATGGCGTTGATGGCGCACATGAAGAATCCAAATATAGGAAACGCGTTTTAATGCATAAAATTGCTACTTATTAACCAAAACCACACATTCCCACCAGGTACAACAGCTCACATCATGCCAGAAAAACCCTTCCACCACCATAACTTGATAATTATTCTGTCCGGCCGCACCCATGCACGCATAGAATTTTGATAACAATAAAAAGAGAAGCGGCAGCAAAATACCCAACTACATTCTTACATTAATTAATTAGACTACTGACCTGTAACTTTAAATAAAACGTAATTAAAAAGCACATACTGGTGAACAGGAGTTAACATTATAATAGACCCCAAATACCATGCTCTAACAACGCCGCCTATGAATGCCTGAAAGAAATAAATTAAAAACAGTCACTTAGTACACCTAAACTTATGCGAGTACAAAGACCAATTACAGACGGTGGAAAGTAGCTGAAAAGAACTCGAACACCTCAGCCAGCATGCTGAAGGATCGTAACAAAAACGTAAGGCAAGGAATGTGTGTGGCTTGTAATGGAACAAACAACTCATTTCAATGAATACACCAGTTCCGCAGTGACAGTCTAAGTAACCTTACGAACATATTCTTCGCCAAAAGTGGCTATTAGTTGCAGATAATAGATTTTATAAAATCAAACTCAATACATCCAGATCATCCCAAGTAAAAATGTCACCACTCTGTCGCAACGTGCAATTTACATGAAAGCTGTTAGAAAACTACAGTCCTTGAAAACGACTAGCAAAATGAACGTAATTAAGAAACCAATTAAAACTATTTAACTTTATCACACATAGCTTCTATTCGCAACAGCAAAACCTAACCCGCTTTGCTAGAATATAATTCAAGAAGCAGTTAAAAAGAACAATATTAAATGCGGAGTATTTAGAAATCATTTTACCACCATAGTAGGTTAAACAGAAGTACACCTCTCTTCGGGAATCAACGGAACAAACTCAAGAGGAAACAAACTATGAACCCCATTATACCAGAGTGAAAAGCGCAAGAAGTCCAACCACGAACCAGTCTTCCATTGATCGGCACTACAAAAGAGAAACCGGTAAACCTGTCATACATTCCAAAAGGGCGTTACGGTATATAAACGAGCCAAAGTAATGAGCCGCGAGGACTATGTGTTGAACGGCTTCGCTCCACGTAATGTCAAAAATTTCATGTACCTCATATTTCGGCGCTATAAAGCAACCTTCATGTTGCATGTGCCTTTTATGCAAATCAAAAATATACAAGGAAATCGCACTTCACAACTAAAAAACCGACACACATGGTGCTTCACAGTCTGTGTGGCAGTATGTAAATATACGACATGACAACTTGTAACCAAATGTTTACCCACTTGCATAGCTCACTGATGTGCATACCAGCTTCCCGCCTGCGGTCCACATGATTCGCAAGGCGCTTTGCTCACTGGCTTGAAAACCCAGTCTGAAATAAACCAATTATATCAAGAGAAGACATTGAACAAATTGTAAGCTTAAGCACTAAATAAATCACCCCAATATTTTTTATCCGTTGGAATAAATCTAATCCAAGTTTGGAAACATCGAAAGAAACTGCAACGTGCCTACTATACATTAATTATAATTAAAAACTACCATGATAAAACTCAAGGACACAAATATTGGCAAAGCAATGAACATACTAAAGGCGCTTCCGGTCGATATATTAAAATAAATATAGCGATTGGTTTAGATAAAATACAATGTTATCTTGAAGGGCATGCCCTGAAAAGCAGTTGTCTAGAGGATACTTATTCTTGAATGTACCCATAAAAGCACAAGCTCTGTCCATGAGGTGCGTCCAAAGTTTTAGCTAGTTTTGAACTCGATATCGAACCACTAGATTAAGTCTGAATATGAAATTTCCTGAAAATAAAAATGGATCAACAAATTACAAATTAAACAGATATGAGACAAGAAAACTAATTAATTCAACGACGAAATAGGCAGCTCCAAGCTGCACGCACAAAGCTGTGAAATACAAAACCCGTAGTACTCTTGGCTAACACTAGAATGAGCAGCCTCGGTCTTCCTCGTGGAAATTGTTCCTATCAGGTAGCATGCACAAAATTAAACGAAATATGATATTTCTGATTGTCATAGACAACGCACATCTACTTACCAGGAAATAATCTGATACGTAAGGCATGCACAGAAAATCAAATCATACACCTGTATTGACAATTTGAACCAACTTTGTATAGAACTACAGCACATACAATGAACGCAACTATGTAGATTTGAAGAAAACACCATTAAAACACCGAAAAAACCCCAAGAGGGCCACAAGCGAGTGACACCTTCATTTAATCTTCAACAGAGTTACCCCAACCTAAACTGCTGAAAGAATCTATATATACTAACAAAGTTGCTCAAACAAACTTAAAACAAACCAAAACCCTTTGCATGTTTGACACTTATGACTCGGAACTGTAGTGTGTCAATAGAGATCATCAAACAACCCTTAAATAAGTTCGGATAGAAATATAATATTAATCTCCGAGGCTCCTTGCTCATCATAATTCACAACTAACACGTAAAGCGTCCTTATGAAAGGAGATAAAAACCCCCTTGCCAGACGATTCTGATCAGAAATCTTCTTAGGATGTGCATAGCAGTGATGGATCATAATATCAAGTCCATGATTATATTACGCTTACGTCCCTTACTAGCAACCAGACGAACACCGCAAAAAAGTAAGGTTTAGCGGTACTCTGCGTGTTAGATCTAGGAGCAATTTCCCTAGATCCAAGGCAGTGGTTTCCGCTTCGTGATTTTTTGAAAAGTGGCAAAAATAAGCATTTAAGGATTAAAGGTAAATTCCTGGTATCATCAAAACTCTTTCATTGGGAAAAACATGAAAAAAAAAAAATCTGCAATCTTGTAAAATGCTGCAAAAAAATCTATCATTCATATCTGATTTCTCTGCCTTAAGTACATAGGAAACTGGTAGATACGCTATAATAGACTCAAAAAGCCTATGACGAACCGACCATACCATAGTAGCCGTAGTAGTGTACGGTGATGCAAAGGAGCTATTCGACTAACAACCCAGCTAGCAAAAAACGTTTCGAACGTTTGTGAACGTTTTCGTTTACGTTTTGTGAACGTTTCCTCGAACACGTTTTCTGGACGTTTTATTGTAGAAGGTCAAAAACGTTGTAAGAAAACTCATTAAAAACGTTTCCTAAACGTTATGAGAACGTCCAAACGTTTTAAAAGAACATTTGATTAAATGCCTAATTAAAGAGTAAATAATAATGGGACATAAAAAAGAATTCATGTTAATCTGTAGGTGTGTAATGCATGTTTAACGGCATTGAACTTGATATTTGATAGAAAGAAAGTGTACCACTTACCTCTTCTGGGGGGAGTAGAACCTGGCCCTTACGCGTGGAAGGTCTGAACACTTTAACCATTACACCAGCTAGCGACGGAGTTTTTTAAATAGGTTCATATTTTATTTATAGAGTCTAGATGTGTTAGTGTTAAAGATTTTTTCCAAATATAAGTGATCATTCTAGTAAAGTAGCCTTGAGTCTAGACATCCTGTGTACCTTAACGCTAAAACCTTAACCATAAACATTATAATGTCACATGAGTGCACGTCTTAAAAACGTTTACAAAAACGTCTTCTTGCAAAAACGTGTTTGTGTTATGGGTAACAATATGTTTTTTTTTTAATTTATTATGCAACGTTTTGTATGGATTTAACAAATGTACATATTAAAGGATTTGAAAAAAAAGTCGGCAATTTATATTACAGAAGTTCAGAAAAACGTTAACGAAAAGCTTTATAACTTTACAAAAAAACAAAAAAACTTTTTAATTGAAAAATCTGGGAAGGCTTTATACACGTCACATAGTAACCTAAATACAAGGCACATTGACTACTTCACATCTGGAACTTGTTCTTTTAAGGTCTTACCGACAGGAAACGGATATAACCAAGTTATAACATATTTAAAAAACCTCGAAAAATCCCGTTCCTTAAAGGTTTCAAAAATACGTTTTCGAACTGTTGCCCAAATAACGTCCAATATTTGGTTTACTTTCACAACGTTGAAAAACTCTGAAATGTCTCTAACTACCCAGCATACCCAGCGGTCAAGCAAAAAACTGAAAACATTGTTATGTAAGTAAAATAATCGCATCTAGAAACCGTTTCCCTAAGGTTTAATAAAACCACCAGAAAATGTCCCTGCAATGAAACCAAAATATAACGTATTATAACGTCGTAAAAATACGTCCTAAAACGTTTTCATAAATACGTTTTTAAGAACGTTGTAAATACCGTCAACAGGTTGGTTCATTCGATAACGTACAGAAAACGTCCCGAACGTTTTTTAAAAACCCAAAAGAATGAAACATACGAAAACGGTTTAGAACGTTTTCTGAACGTTTTTAAAAGACCAACACTTAAAAACCCAAATCATAACCTGGGGAAACGTTCTCTGAACGTTTTGTGTTTGCTGGAAAGACCTTTCTAAATGGACGAGACCGGAAACTAGAAAACAATGAAAGGCGAAGTCTCCAAAGTGTAAAGTCGGACCATGAAGTCCGTCAGAATGGGAAGGACGACATCATTATGCACCCTTATGCTCATCTATATGCTTAGATGGAAAAAAGGTCCCTTCATCCACCAGGCATCCCTGAGGTTCCTTGGCCAAGAGAGGTCAAGGAACCAGTGACAAAGAGATGCGATCATGTATGGAGACCAAGTTCAAGGATCTCTTGGAAGAAGACGGACACTCACCAGGTGAACTCATAGGATTTGTGTATATACGAAAACCATAATCGGTTAGTTCGAATTTCATGGAAGTGTCATCACCTCGCTTAACACACTATCAAATACACTTAATACCAAGAATCTTTTCTCACCACTCTGTCAACTCGATAACTGAAGAAGTGACACAATCCATCCACCCTGTACAAGAACAGAAACAACTAAAGGCCATTTCTATCCACCCAAAATATATGCAATTGTTGTGAAGGACCACATTTTGAAATAGGCGGCAGGATCAGAACCAAATTTGTTCGAACACATGGATCTAGACAGGGAGAAAAGAAGGAAGGGGGTAAGATATCTACTGAACGGGAAAGAATACATGTCTGTTTTAAAAAAAGGGCCAACATAACCGCAAGGCCTCGGTTACATCCAGTAGGGAAAGCATTAACCAGTTGAACAAGAGACCAGATGCCCGTTCGGCACTTGGGAAAGAAGTATCACGTTACTGAACAGATTTGGTAATCCCTAGACAGTAGGCCCCGAAGGTATATGCTATGCTGTAGATGGCAATTGCGAATGGACTCAGGGGAAAGAATGCTCCGGCTACTCCTGGGCACCAGAAATGCTGAAATTTCACTAAAACACTATCGGATACACGACCTACTAGTCTTGACAGACCATGAAATAAACATGCTCTTGGACCATGATGCGCTGGTGTGCACTATATTCCATATTCAACGTTGCCCAAGCACTCATTACGATCAGAAGTATACGGAGGCATGAAACAGTCCGTAGATTGACCCAGCTCGTTGCTAAGCATCATTGATCAGAGACCTACAAAAGAGGATGGAAAATTAAAAACTGGCATAGCAAGACATGTGGCACACCAATTATGCATTATTACCTTGCTGGAATAACAAGACGCATGGAGGTTTTCCTCCAGAATAGTGAAGAATGTACTGTGGTTGGGATGAAGACAAACGTCCATAAATTTCCCGCAAAAAATAATCACCACCGAGACCAGTGTTACCTCTATTTCCTGCAAGAAGAAGGGAGTGTCCATTGACTGACAGTACCACAGAAGAGAATATCGCATAATCAACCGAAAGAAGTGTAATGAAACCTTATCAAAGAGCACAAGACTGGATTCCCATATAGTGGGGTTTCTAGAGGATTCCCCAACATACTCTGAGAACCTGCTTCAAACTCATTGGGAGCTGACACATAAAGGAAACCGGAAAGTACTGCCTCTGTCATCAGAATGGCTCTAGCGCTAAACTATGCGCTGTGGCTTACAAGAACCAACAAGAGGTGCGGCCCGTAGTTCGGATTTCGTCGCACAACTACACCACCCGCCAGTGAAAACTAAACAGGCAAGGCAGCATCACACCAGTTAGGTTGCATGTGACCAGCCATGCCTTGAATGGAGCTACTTTCTATCGGAGTTTCCAGCTTGCAAGCCCTATCTTATGGGTTTCAGTTTTCCAAAAGGAGGTTTAAGGGGCAATTGACTTGGAACGTTGATGTTCGTCCACCTCGATCAACTGTCTACGATTAATGTAGAATGAAGAAAGAAAACAGTGATGCAGATCAAGCCATGATGCGGTCACTATAGGGTTTTACGTGATACAATGGAAATTTACCTTCTTTTTTTGGGGGGTACATCAGAAGATAAAATTTTACGACGGCAATACATTTTGTTGGATTATAACACAAAGTTGATATCCTGGCCGCCATTTTACTCTTTGGCTGCCATTATGAGGCAAAATGATAGCCTTATGGATCCAAATGGCCAACTGCCTCGTTCTACGAAATTGCTCCTAGTAACCAGACAAATACCACACCCTCATTTTTGCGGTTATCGTCGGTTGGTATAAGGGACGTAATGATATATAATCCTCCTGGTTTGTATCTGAATACCATCAATGCTGTGATCATCTTAAGAGAGTTCAAGCCAGGTCTGCCACACCAGGCCATTGGTTTTCAATTCTTCTTCGTAGTGTAAATGATACAATTGGGGGAAATTACACCTTATCTTTGGTACTAAATCAAAAGAGGAAATTCCGAGTTTGTGTGTGTTTTACGACGGCAATACACATAATGGATTATAAGAAAAATTGGTATTACCTGCCCCCCGCCATTTTGAATTTTTAACTGCCATTTGGAGGCAAATGATAGCTAAGAGATGAATGTGAGGTAGCGCTCAATAAATTTAATAATTGCATAATTTGTATTATGATCATACCTTGAATAACCTTATAATAAGCTTTTTGTATTTTAGCGTTGGTGGCGGCCATTTTTGCATTTGGGTCACGTGATCAAAAATTGAAATTTGAAGCTTATAAGGCAATGGCCTATGCCTATTTACAGTAAAAGAGTTAAATTCAAAGTTTTGTATGCATTTCACGACGACGGAAATATACCTTTTTTTAGCGAAAACTGTACTTAAACATTGGTGTATTTTGACAGCCATTTTAATTTGTGTTTGGGGGGCTCATTTTGAGTCAACATTATCGCCATGTAATTTTGCGATAGAAGCTCAACAACAATTTATCAGGCATCTTCAACATTACGAACATAATCTGAAAATTACTTTTGGTCAGATAGATGTATAGAGCGGTCATGGCGGCAATTTTGATTTTGTAGATTACGGAATAAAATAATCGATTTTTTCCTTTGTCCAGGCCAAAATCTGTCTTTGTGAATAAAAGGGGGGGAATTCTGAGTTTTTTGTGCCCTTTTTACGGCGGAAATATTGCATTTTTAGCCAAACTTTTTTTTGGCCGCAATCATTTTGGTTTTTAGTCAAAATATCAGAGTGGCCCCCAAAGGGCTTATTTTAAAACAATATAGTTTATGCAACATAAAAAACTAGTGGCTATGGGTAGAAAACTAGATTAGTTATGACCATGATGTACTGTCTATAAGTATGTTAATAGGAGTTTAAGATATTTGTTCTGTGATTCAATCTTTGGAGTTAAATGCAAATTATGAATTTCCTTGAAGGGGGAATCAATTGTCATATAGCGGATTGGTCACTTAAGATTTTTAACACTTATGGCCAACCATAGTTTTTTGGCCAGTTGATGATTATTAAATACCATTTTGATTTTATACCTAGCTTGGTTCCTTGAAGGCAGCATTGGGGATGATGGAATGTAATGCACACCTGGCCTTCTTTTCATCACAATCTGAATGTATCTGCTGAAAGTCACTTGCAATTTTAACACCGTGGGAGGAGTTGTGCCTCTTGTGTGGCTCAATTAGGTAACATAGCATAGGGTGGGGCACTAGGAATGATAAAATTTTTAGCCAGCTTATCAAGGCCTACCTTATAGAAGTTGTGCCATGGGATAAGGGGCAAATATTAGGAGCATAATAGACAATTCCTTGAGCAGTGCTCAAGTTGTCGCCGTTGCCAGATGGAAGGCTGTCAACTTGCCTGGAGGACGGACATAACGATTGTGCCGCCACACAAACCTCTCTGCAAGTCGTTTTAGTTGGGAAAGGACCAATGTAAGTTTCTTTGTTTCTTGGTCCAAGTTATTTCAGGGTAATGGTTAAATTGAACCATATTGTGTTATTGAGGGGGAATTTGGGGAGTAGGAAAACTAAAAGGTAAGGGAAATTCAATGTGACTCGTTTTACGTGGTATAGAGAAAAAAAGATAATTTGGGATGTGTAATTTTGCTCTTTAAGAGATGAACAAGTCATTGAATGTTCAAGTGACCTACACGTTAGCAGTTTTATGAATTAGAGAATAAAAGATGAGATTTTGGTTTTGGCCATCTTAGACGGCGTCTTAATGGATGAGCATCCAAGATTTTGAGTGTGGATGCACGGTGCGCCAGGTATCCACCCACGATTCATCTTTTATTATCATTCTTTATTTAGAATTGTGTAATTTCTTGCTTTTTATCACATAAAATTATTTGTCAAAAATGTTATAACATCAGTCTTTTTTATTCATTTAAATAATTGCACCCCTCTTGAAACCACTGGTTCAATCAAGGAACCAAAGTCAATCCGCGGTGATCGTCACGCGGTAAATTTGCATGACGTACAACCCGACAATCACGACGCAGTATAAACGAGCGCTTGCGCGTGTCATTTTTCGACTACACCGCGTAATTGCTGCACAAACTATACATCTATTACCCAGTAAGGGATGGGCGGAGCTTTGACCTAATCCAATCAAATTTCGTGTTAACAAGATTAAACCACGCCCACTGAATAAAATTATGATTTAATGAGTTAAACGGAATTAAAGCTGTTGTAATTACGAGTATGATATAAAAAGTTGGCAAAGGAGTTAAGGGTTCAGGTTTGGATTGAGCCTTTGGTGGAATATGAATGTAAAGAGGCAAGTTACTTACAAGATTGTTGAGTTGGATGTTATTATATATTTAATACAACAAGTGGACGGAAATGGGGTTTGAAAGTTAAATGAGTTTTAAACAAATAGCGAAAAAGGGAAATCTACTATTTTGGTATTCTGATTTCCTTATCTATAGCCGCTATTTTGTTGGGGTCTACATTTCACTGCTATATTGTGGACAGTGGGAGCTCGTGCGAGATTCTTCACTTGGTCTAGTGATGTGTAAAGCAACCATTTCCATCTATGCTGTTAAATGCCAAGATACGAGTTTGGGACAGTTCCAACTTTTATATTCCATTATGAATGAATTGGATGGTTACTTCATTTACAATTTCGCCATATAAGTTAAGGGACTGTGTCATTTATATTTCAAGGAATGACGTTCTCCAGGGACTTGACGGTAACATATTCTGTGTAGGAGAACTTGTTATTTCTGGAAACAGAACTCCTCAACAGACTCGCAAGGGGCACAAATCCATTTTTGGGATATAATCCACATAATTGGAAATATAATAATGAATCTGTATATTTGTTATTTGTGTGGCAATAAATAATTTGTAGTTTAATAGATAATTATACAACTTGAGTTGTGAGTTTGTAATTAATCATATAGCGTCTTTCTGAGCAAAGGTTTTTATATCTGCGTGTTTACTGACCAACCCCCCCCCGGACAACGTATAACCGACGTATTGACAGGATTCGGCTCATATCGCACCACATTTTGCTCCAAATTTCCTCTCCAAGACATGATTTGTCATATTGGTCGCATTTTTGTGAAGTAAATTAAGATTCGTTTTATGGGTGTGGCATTTTGCAGTCAACGTTTCGAATAGTTATGGACAGAAAAAGACCGTATCCATTTCGCCTTTAACACCATAGAATCTTTATACATGATTACTGGGCATTTTATATAGAGCGCTAATTTCCGAGGTCATGCAAATTAAATCCGACCTCCCCCCCCACGACAAAACCCGCAAAAAAAACATTTAATAAATTACATGTAGATACAAGATAGGAAATTTACGAATTGGTGAGATGAAAGAGGGATGTCAATTTTAACAGCAATAACATTTACAGAGGTTCAAATGTGTGTGTAGTGTTGTTTGAGGCCGTACTTGAAATAATTTTCTGTTCTGAATTGATGTAATTGTGTGTTTGAAATTTCGTAACAATTTGGGCCGTGACATAAGCCCCCTTTTGACCTAATATAAGTCTATTAGACTTCTTGGAAATGTCAAGCAGGATGGGCGCAAATGATACTTTGACCAGAAAAGTAATTAAATATACGAAAACTTCAATGACATTAGTGGAATGTTTCCTTCCTCGTGGCCAGGAGAAAAACATGATATGAGACTATAGCCTGTTCATTGTGTGGGTAAAGAACGTTATATAAAAGCTCGTTTTAAGGTATGTTATATAGCCTCAAGTTTTCTGATTAAACTTTTAAAATATTATTTTCTAATTTTGACTTTGAGAAAAGATTTTCACGGGAAAAGTACTTTGTGTACTCTAAAGAGAAGAAAGTGGAATTCCCCTAGTGCTGTGTTGAGAAGATGCACATGTTGTTGACATAGAAAGGTGATTGGGAATTCCCCAAGGATGTAAACTTAGAAACTGAGTAACCCCGGGTGGGGGTTTATGCATTGAGATCAAATCATGGCAATGTATGGGGGATTCATCGGAAAGTGATGTGATCAGGTGGATGTAAGTTTATGTGAATTTCAATGGTAAGCCAGAGCAAGGTTATGTTTATGCATGATGCTTTGTAATGTCTATTTTTACGACTTGCGAACTTTATGAAATATTGTGAATATGAAGGAGAACTGGCCAGAAAGATTCGTCAGCAGTTGATAATCGCTCTACAGTATGGTTATAGCTAGTTTTATCTACAATATGGGTAGATGTAGGCTCCACAAGTGCCAGGATTTATACATTTCAATTCATTGTGGGCAGAGTGAGGCTGTATGTTTGTTTATTCTATTGCCATCTTTGAAGCCGAAAGTGCTGGGAAGCAAAATAGGATCCAAATGATGGGACAGATAGAAATTTCCCCCGGGTTTGGGTGATATCTTGGACTGTATAATGTGGAATATAGTGTCGTCGAGAGAGGAATTATAACCTTGTAGTCTTGAATTGCTGGACAAAAGTTATCAGGACTGAGAAGATTCCAATGGAATATTACTGAGGATTATAGCGTGACTGCATTGCTGCCATTTTCGATCGAAATCGAAAGAAGTTAACGGTTTATTCAAACTTCAACTAGGTTTCTTTTTTTCCCAAACCTTGCTTTTCAAATCAATAAACCAAGTTTTTCGAATAAACCAGGTTTATCAAATACGATAAGCAGAGGCCTGAAAAACCAGTTTTTCGATCGACAAACCAGTTTTTCCGATTGAAATAAAAACAAAAACTTTTTCCAAAAAAACTGTTTTTTTTTAAATTGATAAAAACTTAAAAAAAGAAAAAACCTAAAAAATTAAAAAAAAAAAAAAAGGTTTTTCGATTTGAAAAAACAAGTTTTTAAAAAATTGATACGCAAGGTTTTTGCGATCGAAAAACATGGTCCGATATAAATTAGGGTATCAAAAACCAGATTTTCGAATGAATCGATCAAAATGGTTTTCGATTTGAAAAATATTACAAATCAAACCAGGTTTATCAAATTTGTACGCAGGGTTTTTGAGAAATCTGTTTTCGATTGATTTAAAACAGGTTTTCGATGCGAAAAGTGTGGTTTTGATAAACCTAGGTTATCAGTCGAGAAACCTGGTTTTCGATCGAAAAAAACCATGTTTTTCAAAAACCTGGCAAATCAAAATTGAAATAAACCATGGTTTTCAAATTGGTATGCAAGGTTTTCGATTCGAAAAAAACAGGTTCTTGACTGATAATAAAAACATAGGTTTTTCAAAACCCTAGCTTGAGCCTTTAACACATGGAATCTATATACAGGTTTACGGGGTATTTATATAGAGTGCTAATTTTCCGAAATGCCTTACGTGGATGCCAAATATATCGACCTTCCCCCCCCCCTCCGTTCCAAGCGGTAATTTGGGGCACTGTACGTGCATTTACTATAGCAAATCCTTGTCTCAGCATGGAAGAAACAGATAAGAAGGAAGCCAGATCGACCAACTTTGACTTTTGAACGTCTATCTGCCCGCCCCATATATTGCCAATGTTATTAATATTCTCTCCGTGGCCTTCCGAGGATAATCCTAATCCAGAATTTCTCGCTCGAGAAAATTCTCAGTTCGTGTTTTTTCTTCATTGCGAAAAGATTTCGGGTCATCGGGAATCAGCGAATTCAGCACGCGATGAATGCTGCAAGTAAATGACTCAAAAACATATGGCGGCTCCATGGAAAAAACCGATCAACCACGCCCGGGGGGGTATGGATTTTTGTCGGGAACCCCTGCTCGTCGAAAAAAGAGGGACTAGCTGCAAATGAGGGAATACGCTAGTAAATCAAATTCAAATTAATCCAGATTTTGGAACTAGAGATAGGCCTAGCTGCCATGTGTTGCGTCTGGCAGTGAAGGGGGCCAGATGTACATTTATATGATGTTGTGGCGCATACTCCCGGGGGGCGCATGAGGGGGCAGATGGGTAATAGACATGGCCAATAAAGGCAAGATATTTATCAATAATGAAAATACAAATAACTTCCAAGGGCCCTGGGCGCTTGTTTTTTTTTTGTTTTTTTTTTTTTTTTTTTTTTTTCTTTGTTGAAGGCATGCTGAAGGGATTTCAATGTAATGGAAATGTCGTGAACCGTTTTGATGTTGCACATAATTTGTGTTATGCTCATGTGCTTGGAGAATGATTGTTGTTGAGAAGGATTCTGGTGGTGAGAGGATGCATTACACATACGGGGAATGCGCCTCTCACCTAATGATATTTGCGGATGTGTTTTCATCAGAATCATCATGCAAATTTGCTTAGGGTATCATCGCAGCTTTCACCACCCTTTGGTACGGTATTTAAAGACTTTTCGTCTTGTACGAGTGTCTTTAATTTGATACGGTACGATATGGCCATAACAGATGTTTTCGAGAAAAAAATTGAATAAAATCTAATTAGTACTGGAATACCATTAGTGCTAAAATTATGAAGTAAGGAGATGAAAGGGCAAGGAAAAAAAAAAATACGCCCCGTGTGGGATTCGAACCAGAAACCTCGGGGTCCCGGGGTGAGAGCCTTAACCGCTGCGCTAAGCAGGATTCATTTATTTATGTTGCAAATAGAATGGTTAGCCTGTGTAAACCTTACCTACTTAAAAAAAACGCCAAAAAATCTAAAAGTTACAATGTGCGTAGCGAATAATGATTCGCTTGTAAGATCTAAACAATTTACTCCAAAATCGGTCAAATTTGGTATCAATTGAAGAGATTGTGTGGATGGACGTTTACCGAGCATCCGAATGCTTCCGAAGAATCATGTGATAATAGTCCTCACCACAGTGCCCCCCTCCCCCCCCCCTCGTGACGTCACGAGGCATTGAAATAAAATCAAAAATTCAATTTTTGGCTCAGATCTCTAACCTGTTGAAAACCATTCGAAGGCGTCCCATGCGAACAAGTTCAAAAATGTTGGCTACATCATAGGGATCTGGGGCGTGTTTAGGTCGTTACCTGGTATTTCACTACGAAAGTATTGAGAGAGTTCCGCCAAAGCCCAGGCAAGCCCTAGTCGTGAGCTACGCCCCTACGGTGGTTCCGGGAACGTTGCGTCAAGTTATTAGTTCCGCTGGGGGACAAATTAGGTTGTGATTGTGACTGGTCAATGATACAAATAGCGAAAAATTCACCTAAACCTATCAGCAAAATAACACTAAGTGGTATTTTTTTGCAGTGCCAACTAAGTGTCATTTTTCTTGTATATTGGCTATTTTAAATGTGTATCTTTTTTCATGTATTGAAACAGGTCCCGCAAGGGGTAGAATCTCACTGCAAATTACCTTCAACTTCAATCAATGTTATTGTCATCATAGAATAGGGCTATCAGCCAAATACAAAATGATAATAATTCTGTAAATAATGCATTACAGTGAAAAATTAATCTGTTACAATATTAATCAAAAATAGTTTGCCATACAATAATACATTTATAAGTGTTAATTTCAAAAGAGAATACTAACTGGGATAATACAGTTGAAAATATATTTAAAAAAGCACAGTTAAAGGGTGTATATTACTATGGACCGTTAGGTGTATATTTTCAACTGAAAACAGTATACGTTCACCAAAGTGTCCAATTAGGGGCCGGGTACATTTTAACCGAAAATTGGTCCCGTTAGAGGCACTGTCGAATCCCCCTGACACGAGCAATTTAGTCAACTTTCATCCTTTATTTTTCACACTGGGCAGTCTTGGGCAGTAAAGCTGATTATTAAAGATGTACATTAACTTCTAATAACGAAAAACAACCAAACAACAAATACACACGGAGACAAGCGGAACATGTTGTAATATGCAATATAGTTTTACACTTTAGGTGTTCGGACATAGAGTTTTAAAAAAAAATTCGCAGTCATGATTGACTATGGACTGCTATTGATAGCAGGACGTATGCCAATGGTTGGCCGTTGTGAAAGCAGATTAGTCCGGTGGGGCCATAGTCGGGGGCTCCATAGACGATAACGCAATAAAGCGTGAAACTAATGTTGCTTAAAGAGTCACTGAATCGATTGCCCTATTGTTCACCATTGTTCCCGGACTATGAGTACGCCGGACAATGGTTGCTTTAACCGTGGATTTCAAATCGGCTTTGCGCTAATCTCTTAATACAAGGTTTGGCTAAATAAAAACTTAGTTGGGTTACGGTGTGGCATTGATATAAGAATGCATTATTTCTCCCATGCTGTGATATGGAATGATAGAGTTTCCGATGTTATGGGGCACAGAAGGTCAACGTCCATTGCCTGCAATGGGGATTGATCTTGTTACCCCCCTACTTTCTTCAGCAAGCCATTTGAGACCTCAAAGCTATTCCTTAATTTTTATCTATGAAGCTCCACCAATAATTTGCACCATTTTTTTATCCAAATCGTGAGCAATTTTAAAATTTGACGCCTGCACAACTGAAATTGACCTTATTAAATTGATTTTGCTGTTTTTAGCCTAAACTTTTCCTTTTGAAACACTTTAAGGCTGTATATTACAACTATACCTTTCTGAATCCTTATGGTTAGACACGTCACATGTGGCGTTTTCACATGATTGGATCAATTTACAAATTTGACCCCTGTACAAACGTTGTTTTGGCCCCCTCTCCTTATGCACCCTTGCGGCCCTTAAGAATCACGTTCAGGGGTTCCGGTCAGTCTGTCAACATAATTAATCACTCAACCTTTTGTACTTGAGATGTGTTACAAATGTGTGCTTCTCCTGGGTTAGTTCTTATAGACCTAAAAATGTATGGGCTATCCAGATTTAAAAAAATCCCCCCCCCCCATAGAGGGTGTCGAAATTCCAACTTTTGTTTACAATAGATTTTTCAAAAGGTCCCAGTTTTATTAAGGATTTCCAAGTCAAACCCCCTACAAACCCCACCCCGTAATCCTCTGGGAATTCCATGGTTTTTTTTACTTTGGTCTATGAATTCCTGGTAATTTACGGACGGTATTGTCTGAAATCCGGTAATTAATTTACGGAAGATATGTCTGGAATTTCCAGTAATTCATGGAGGAAGCCAGGAATTCCAGATTTTGTTGAACAACAAAATTGCCTCTATGGGGGGGGGGGCATTTTTATCTGGAAGCCCATTGAGATCGTCACTTATTTTTGAAAATCTCTAATAACATACTTGGATTCCTGCGAAAGAATGTGGGATTAACACTCTTGGACATGGTGTTATATGGACTGGATAACCAGCCCTTTTTGTCGTGTAACCCTAATAGACTCAGTTTTTAACTCCTATACACTTCTTTTGTTGCCGCCTGCGAATCTTTGAACCATATTATTAAACTCTACCAGATACGATTGCCCAGTGTGTAACAGTCAGGCCCGACCTATTTCAAGATACAGGCCTAACCTATTTACAAACATTGCTGTTAACTGGTCTATATAGCGCTGACATGTTGGCTTATGTGCGCATTTTCAATTACAATATTGGCGTATTGGGGCGTTGTGTTGTAGGCTGTGTGCTTTGAGGTGCAATGATTATGTGATGATGCTAATGAGTTACTTGGAACCGAGTTGCTATAGTATCATAGGTAAGGCGCGTTTTTCACCTGCGGCCAAGAATATCGCCTTGGACCCGAACCTTTCAGTTCCACAGGACTTCTACCATTGTGGTTCCGATTTCTCCTGCTCTTACATAAGCTGATCGCTTTTATATTGATCTAGAGTTAGAGAGTGGCATAACCGGTGACGGCTTTGTTCAATTTGAGAGGATCCAAAACAGACAATTGCGTGTCGCCTGGACCCCGTTGCTCTTCTAGCTAGACTTAGCGTTTCGAACGGAAATGATTGATCTTTTGTTGAGCTGATTATGCGCTGCTAAACTGATGGTTTGGGTTTCTTCACAATTGATCCACTCGTGCTACCTTTTTGCATTTACATATGCTTCAAAACTTGAAAATGATGGATGGCTAACTCGTGGAACAAGAAGTCGTATTTAACATCAACTGGTCTTCAGATGTCAGCTCCCGTTTCCTGTTTGATCGAACCCACTTCACTTTGATCATGTTGATGGTGTTATTTTCAAGATGTTGTGATTATATGTATACATGCGATTCGGAACTTGAATTGAAAGATTCGTGAACATGGCTCAGGATAATCATGAACAGCCTATTCTATAACACTGGCAACTCCTTTCTCAAATTGTTGATCTGGAAAGAATACAGCTTGCAGGACTTCACTCGTCTTTCAGATCTGTGCTGTCATGTCACTAGCTAAGTGTTAACGCGAAATAAATATGACACATGAAAATAATTATTACCCTTGCAAAAAGTTCCATGTTCTATCATAAATACGATTAATACATGCTATCATGGTCGTCACTCATCAGCTTTTCTTATCTAATAACCGGATAACTTTGCGGTTGTTTTAGGTGTAAAAACAAGAAGAGATGTTTTCGATACTCAGTTGATGTGATAAAGAATATGAGAGCATCTGCAAAGTAGCTAATCGAGTAGAAAGACGTAAAAAATGATTGGCAGTAGTAAGATCGATCGTCAGTGAAACCAAACAAAAGAAGTATTGTGTAGCAACCGTAAGGCAGGTGGAATGTAAGGCATGACGTCACAATGATGACGCTTGAACGAAGGGTTGCGATATCGTAACGACTTGAAGAACGTTCTCTTGAAGAAAAGGCTGCGGCTTTTCTATGTGTTACTATCGAAAGGATCGCGTATCCGATTGTGAGAATAAGAAAGAAAAGCAAAACCAGACCACTGTTTACCCACTTATGGTCATTTTCTTGAGTATTCAGTTTGTGGCATGTGACCCTCTTAGTTACGAATGCGCGGTGTAGAGGAAACCAACTGGATAGGATAATGTTAAACAAAATCACTCCAACTAATAGGCGTTTTTTAAGTCGAAATTTTCGAGTCGAAAGGACACTCTTTGCTCTGATGATGGCCATTTCTGTCACGATCAGGATAGCATTTGTTTTGAAAAGATTTTGTAAGACGACGGTCGTCAGACACAGAGATGTCTGCAGCGACTTTGTTTTATGGTAGTAGTAGACAAGAGCGTTGAAAACGGGCATTGATATCAGCGACCCCAGAAGATTCCCAGCCGATAAGGCGATTGCTAAGGCGTTGAATCGCGTATGCAAGCTCCTATAACGAGCAACAGTAGCGAGAAAAAGCGCATTAAACAAACTTCCAAAGACAATGACCAACACATGTATTATGTGAGTAGAGTAATACATCCCATAGTGATACGGTCGCATTCGAAATGGTGATTTGTCTGTGGGAAATATCGATGAGTTAGTTGCGTTTGCTATTTCGTCATTCATTTTCTGTCAGTGTTTCTGATGCGGAACTGTCGTACAGAGAAAAGTAATATTATCTGTAAAGATGGTTTTCTAAGTTGTGGACACAATCTATCGTGTGGATTTGCCAACAGAATCTTAGCCAATCAAAAGCTTTTATTTTATTCCGACGTTGATGAGACGCTGGTAGATATACTCAAATCGTAAGTTATGTACACCAAGAGATTATGCAAATTAACCATTTAGGTGAAGTTATTGGATGAACGTAGTATATCACGTGTCATGAAGTTCAGTTTCTGCTAAAACAAACATAAGCTGTATCATGAAGACGTCGTTGATATCGCTGATTGGGTACATTCACCTAGATCCTCACAGCTGACGATTCAGGTGCACTATCCCCATATGTTCTTAGTATAGGAAGGCAACTGGGTTGGCTTTCTCTTTCACCTCGGGGGTCACAATATTTGTGAATTTCTATTGGTTATTCTTTGTGTATAATTGATATGTAAGATATTTGTTTTCACATAGAATTTATCGTTTAATGAATGTTATATATTTTTTTTAATTGAAACACCTAGAGGCCTCTGCATTAAGCGCTATATCAAGATTGTTATTATTATTTTTATTATAACACTATTATTTTATATTAAGGATGTGTAATGATATTTTCAGTGGGTGTAATAAGGCTGATAAATCTTTCTTATCCAATTTTGCCTGATTATCACCGAAGGCCAGTGTACTTGTTTAACCCCTACTTTTTTTCAACATCGGGTGCATCTTTCCCAGGTTTCTTGAATGTTTAATTGTATTCGTCAATGCATATAGTGCCCAATCAATTTTCTTGGCATATTATAGAGTTAAAAACTTTAATTCTTATAAATAATAAATATTGCGAAAACACAAGTACCAACTAACACAAGTACCAACTAATGTCACGATTTCGACTATAGGGCACTGTAGATTTTGCAGGCGTCAGAGTGTGTGTGTGTGTGGGGGGGGGGGTAAATGTTATATAGGGGTGAATATTTAAATTGCTCTAATCTTGTTAAAAAGCATACCAAACTCTGGGTGTAAGGATTCAAATGTATAGTTTCTGCAATATATCCCAAACGTCTCTTAACTGCATTTAAATGCACTTTTAAAAAAAATCATGGAGCGGACCCATACCTTGTTTTAGAGGGAAATTGTCCCTACCTCCCCTTTTTGCGGTGATCGTCAGATTTTCCTCTAGGGACGTTA
This sequence comes from Ophioderma brevispina, assembly GCA_023653785.1. Lineage (NCBI taxonomy): Eukaryota > Metazoa > Echinodermata > Ophiuroidea > Amphilepidida > Ophiodermatidae > Ophioderma > Ophioderma brevispina. Next base: position 21,673 of record JAMKCH010012656.1, read on the forward strand.
GGGATATATATATTACCTATGGTTTGGACTTGTGGGGTGAAAATGATGACATAGCCAAAAAAGGTCCATTCCAGTTAGTATAAGGTAAAAACAATAAAAGTTGCGCAGACTTTGGTAAAAAAGAAAGGCTAACTGTTCATTTAGATAAGATGATGAAAATAAGGAATAGTTTGTTCCATGCTATGTTTAATCTATCATGTAATATAGCCAAATAGGTGCACATTAAAGCAATATTAGCACATTTTTGAAGAGCGCCCCCAATTTTCAAAATTTGATATTTTTGCACAGCTATGTTGGTAATTGTCTAGAAAACTACACCTGCGAACGAGAATGCTCAAAAATGCGTATTTATCATAAAATGAGTGATTTTTGTAATTAGAATTGGGATCCTAGATTTTACTTAACGGCAGAGCTGGAAATGCTAAGTTTATGTCCGTCCATGATGAAATAGTGCCACCTCAAGAAAATTACCTCTAACTTGACTTGTCTGAACCAATAAAACAACTAATAGATGAGCGTGGATACGTACATGGCGACTATAGCCTTCTATATCCTCTACCTCGGAAACGGAACATGTAGCATAGTCAAAACTGTTCTCTACTTTAGTCATTTTGCCAAATGTTCAATTTAATTTGTCATGAATTTTGAGTGCATTTAAACCCATCGCTTCAGTATACACAATTTAGTATTTTTTTTTAAACAAAGCTATTTAAAAATAGTTTTCTTTCTTATTAATCCACTTGTTTTTGCTGTTGATGCTGTATACACCATTCTTTTCAATGGCGGCTCATGAGAGATACTCCGTGGAATAAGCTTGTTAAGAAAATTAGCTACTTCTAAATTAACTCAGTTGGGAGTGACACCACTTCATTTGGTTGTACTGACTCATGTAATCTGCGAGAAATTTCACATATCAGGTGACCCTAAACCAAGACGGAGACGGTGTCGGAAGATGTGGTACATTATTTCCTAAATCTAGAACATGCAGTTTACTAAGTAGGTCCCAAACCGCCTGATAAAATTTACTTGAATTTTTTTTTCCTGGATTTTTAATGATTTACCTTTTTTGAAATTTGGGTATTTCGTTGTTTTAATATTTTAATTTATTCTTTTTTTATTTTATTCTGGATTTAGTTTTTATTTGTTTGTTTGTCTGTTTTTTTTTCATAGGGTTTATGTGGGTGTTTTCGGCTTTACAAGGTCGTATTCACGTCTACTGTTACATACATGCTTGTTCCAAGATGCCAAAAGCCTGATTTTTAATGAGTTTCATTGTAGTATTGTCCATAAAATCACTAATAATGCCTGAACACGTGCACTACACATCAACAGCACGTTATTTTCCACTTCCCTTCTCCTCTGCCGAATGCCCGGGTACTTCGGCAGTTCCGAGAGGAGGGAAGTTCGGCACCCGGGTATTTCGGCACCCGGGTGTTTCGGCACAACAAATCTCTATTAACGTTGAGGATGATTAGGCCACGTAAATATTGTATTAGTAGTGACCAAAACTCTTAGTACTTAGACAAATGATTAAGAAGACCAAGATGCCATGCACTGTTTCTAGAACAACACGAATTAAAAAAATCTAATATTGTAAAAGAACTTTGGTGGGTAATAATTACTTATTCGTATCATTTTCTTTTCTTATGTTGAACGCTTCAGAGTTTGTTCAAGTTTGGTGTTTGGAATTTATTCAGTTCATTTGCCTGCATTTTTGTTCGTGAGAAAAGGGACATTTTTTAATTATGGCCCTAATCTGATCTGGTATCGTCACATCGAATTTCTATTGTATTAATTGGGTAAAGTATACAACCTCTCAGAACAAATGGAATCGTCGACGACACGCCCCTAAAACTCTTAATGAACTGACAGGAATAAAAAAAAATCCTACTATAATAATAATGGTATTTCTGTTTGTAACTTTTGAGAAGATTCATAGGGAAAAACTGAGCTTGTTTACAACTTGAATCCAACGCTTCAGTATAAACAATTTAGTAGCTGTTTTTAAATAGTTCTCTCTCTTATTAATCTTGTTATTGTACGTCTCATTCATATTAATTAGTCTCTTGAGAGATCTTTACTCAATTTCCATGAGCTCGTTAAGAAAATGTACTACTTCTAAATTAACCCTATTGGGATTTATACATATTCTTAATAATAATAATACACAGGTTTTTCCGTTAAGGTTTCCGAATTCATAAGTGTGTCATAAAAAAAGTGCGTTAAATGAGTCAAGTTACGGAAAATTACCGCCATGGCCTAGGAATAGCACACTAATAAAAAGACAAATCATAGCAAGTCTTAACAAAGTAGGGGGAAACAAGACCAAGCCCAATTGATGCAATGGATGCTGACCTTCCGTGCTCCCTACACCTGGAACTAAGCATTTAAGACAAACAAACTATCTTTATTTTGATCCTGATTGAACTCCACCAATAATTTGCACCATTTTTTTATCCAATCGGAGCAACTTTTAAAAATTTGAACCCCTGTACAACTGAAAGTGGCCCTTATTATTGATTTTTTGCTGTTTTTAGCCTATAACTCTTAAAATTTAGGCTGTATATATTACAAATTATACCTTTTCTGAATCCTTATGGTTAGACATATCACGTGGTGTACTTTTCAAAATGATTGGATCAATTTAAAAATTTGCCCCCTGTACAATCTTTGTCTTGGCCCCCTCTCCTTAAGGCACCATTTGCATCACTTAAGAATCACGTTTCAGGGGTTCCTGTCAGGCTGTCAAATAATCACTCAAACCTTTTGTACTTGAGATGTGTTACAAATGTATGTTAGCTCCCGGGTTACTGGGCAAGATACTTAATCTCAATTGCCTCGTCAGCGAAATCTGGGGAGCTGTTATGGGGAATATTACGAGCTAAGTGCTGATAGCCTTTACGTTTGTAAGGCATGTCTTTGAGCAGCCACCTAGATGAAGCGAAATGACGATTTGAAGGCAGCGTAATAATAATTGGCAACAGAGCTTTGAGCCTGTTTACGGGGATTATAAAAAACTGGTCATCATTATTAATAAATCCGGGACTCAGTGCATTTTTCTCACTCGGTGCTGTGGGATTTTGCGAGATTCAGTGGTCTTAGGGTTAATCCACTTTACCGACAAACGTAGACCCTCCCTCGGGTCCACGATGATGAAAACGCTTAAGCGACTGAAATTACACTAGACTCTTCAACCCATGCTGGCTGGTAGACGTTGCTGGCTACTCCCGGTTAGTGTAATTCCAGAAGACCTGTGTAATTCGCGTTATGTGGACAAATTGGTTGGAATAATAGAGGGCGCGGTATTAGGACCGGCCTGTCAAGTTTTAGTTTAGCATTATCTTTTATAGTCAGGTGGAATTTTAGGCACACTGCCTGAAGGATGGAAATGGAGTACAGACTTTTTCTATCGATTGATTTTAGTTTATTAGGACCTAAGCCTATCATTTTTAGAGGGTGTGCAAAATTTGTTACAGTGGCATTTTGAAAATCTAATATGGCTGCTAGCATGTCCAAAATCACTAAAAATCCCTTAAGTATTTCCGATAGAGACAAGTTTTTCTCGCTACTCCGGTGTTTTAAGCACGAGAAAGTGTTGGTAATGTAATTTTATCATTACATTGCCACAAAAATCCAATATGGCTGCTCAAAAGTCAAATATGCTCTCGGAATCATTAAAATGATATTAACTCCTCCATTATACCTATTTACGCTACTTGAATACATACTGAACACCTAAAATATGTTCTGCAAGTGTTCAAAATCTGTTACAATTGATCACACTCTGCAAGTGTTACTTTAACATCTCTAGAATGCATTTCGAACGCATCCGGATACGTCAAGTGTTTTGCACATTTTGCAGTTTAGAGGCTTGATTCCAGTGTCTATATGCATGCTTTATGCTTTACACTTATGAGATCTATTTGATCACTAGAAACTCTTATTTGACATTTCTCTGTAATGGACATTTTAAAAATTTAAGATGGCAGCCAATACAGCCGCCTTTAAAAATAGTAAAACCTACATTATATGTGTACTATATGTAGTTACATCAACTAATTATTATTATTATAAAGGTGTAAATTAAGGTATGGGATAAGTATTTGACCATTTGACATTCTTATCTGGAATTTCTGTTTCTTTAACATGCAAAAATGTTAAGATGGAGGCCAATGTGGCTGTCTTTTTACCTTCTTTAAAACCTATAAATTACGATACATCTGTATTGTATTTAGTTAAAACACCCACAATGATTATTAAAGTTTAAATTAATGTATATATGTTATGTGTGTCTTTGAGCATTAATAACTCGTATCTGGTATATTTGTTTTGACAACATGCTCAAAAATGAAACTGACGGCCAATATATTATGAATATATGACAATTTGTACGTTTTAGAGATCTTAAAAGGCAGTCATATTGGCTTCTATCTTGATTGGTAAACTTGTTAACACACTTGCAATGTCAGATATGAGTTCCTACTGGGTATAGAGCGCAGAATTATGCCTCTATCGCAAATACTTGATGTGTTATGGTCACTTGAATGATTTCAGGGCATATTGGGTTTTATTGTGGCCATATTGGATTTGATGGTAATATTGTGAATCAAATCACGTCAATAACCCGACCAAAAGATACCTCGTACTTTAAAACCTGGATCTAGTGCATAAAATTATGGCCATTTGAATGAATTTGAGAGTGATAGCGGCCATATTGGATTTCTAGAAAATGGCACTGCACGAAATTTTGCACACCCTCCAGAAATTATTAGCTTCGGTCATCATTGACAAAAATCGATCAATAGAAAAAGTCTGTACTCCATTTCCTCCTGACTATTAACCAAGTGCGCTCTAAACCCAGAGACAGAGCTGAGACTGGGAGAGTCTACTGTTACAGGCCCCAAGATTTTGCAATGATTTATTTACCTTTTGCAGCTTAAAGTGAGTTAAAGTTATGAATTAGCATTATAAATTAGCACATAACATATTATAAATTAAATATAAGTAAACATATTATAAAATTAGACCTGTTTGTCTGCAGATCTTGTGTGTGTGGAATAAATGGAAAGGCGGGAGAAGAAGAGACAAGTGCTGGAATTTGCTTGGAAACCAAGTGATGTTGACTAGCATGTTTACCACTGTGAACTATAGGTGGCGCCCCTACTGGCAATACAGGCAGGGAGAGAACAGTGTTAATATCCATTCTAAAAGCATTGGAAACAGTGGCGATATTTCTGAAAGCAAGGACTCAGATTGTAATGGGGCTATATTTAGTGCATACTCATACAGAAAATGCTAGATCCCCTTCTGGAGTTGTTTGAGAGGCTGTATAATTGTTAAAGCCACGGAGGAGGAGATGCAAGCAGAGTTTAAATCAAATACGAATCATGTCCGTTACGGTGGTGCCACAGGGCCTCTATCTTGGGCCCTCTGTTTATTATTTACATTAATTGATATTTTATTCATCAACGAAATGTCGTTTATATGTTTTGCTGATGATACCAAATTTGATAAATACCATTGTAATTTTAATCATCTTCCTTGCAAAAACAAATACTGTACTTTCAGGAATTTCATCTGGTTTAAATCAAACAAATGTCGCTTAATATTAATAAACCAATTATAGCTAGTGTCGTCAGAAATAAATACAATGATAAACATAGCACAATATCAGGCATTGATGGCTGGTGGTGGGCTGGATTTGTGTCTACTCCAGAGTGAGGATTTTGAGCGACCCCTACCTCCAGTGCTCTTGTTCTCCTTTTCTAGTTCTTATTCTTCTAAGCATTCAGTTGCCTAGGTTTAGTTGGATTATCATCAGTTATGTAGGGTCAAAGGCACCTGTGCCCTGGAATGTTCAGAGGTCCTGATATTCAACAACATCGACCTGCGTGGACATACTCCCAAAATGGTCGGTGGTTGGTGGACGGGTGTATCGCCATACTCCAGTTTGGTTTGGGGGCAACTGGACAATGCGTACACGTTACTTTATACCTTATAGGTTAGGTCGTGATTAGGCCCTTAAATAACCTATATGCTGCTGAACATATACCAGCATTAAGGGCGGAAGAACCCACCAGGTTCAAAACGGCCAGTGTGTTCCAAACTGTATAGTACTGCCTGCCTTGTAGACTCACCTGATTGCAGGAAAGGCTCTTGGGGAGACAACCCCTGAGGATATAAATCCGGAGTTGGAGCCAGTAGGCGAATGACTGCTCACTCAGCACCTGTTCGGCAACTCCTGCGACGCGATAGCACCAAACTGTATCGTCTCGGACGCGTTCCTTTGGATTTGTCTTCAGGCGTGGAGAGGGGGATTCTTGTGCATGGGCAACATACGAATCTCCATAGCAATTGCCTGGCATCGCGCCTGGAGAGGACAACTCCAGCTTCGCTTCATAGGGAGTAGAACCAACACGGAAAGTAGCAGAGTTACCGGTTTTAAGCTACTTTGCTTGATTGGCGTAGACATAGCGCCAGGGCCTACTTCCGACGGTGGGAGAGATCATCGCATCTCACTGGACAGCTACAGCCCCGCCTTAAGTTGGGCAGCCCTCAGCCAATTGGGTGCTGTCCCGCCATAGTTAGTCTTCTTAGGGTGCATCGGGGATAGTGGAGGACATTCAGAAAAGAGGACCGCCAAAACTACTGCACATGGCAAAGCAAGATAGGAAATCCCCCCAAGAAGACAACTCCCCTCAAGCTGGGATGTTGGCAATGTGCGTACCATGACACCTGGTGTTTTAAGTGGGACCAATTCTCAAGATATCAATGATAATGCAAGACACGCCATCATTCTATGAGCTCCTAAGAATTCAAGTCGACACCATAGCACATTTAAAGAAAACACCTTAGCAGATTCGTTTCGGGTACACTAAGGAAAAGGAACTACACATTCTTTGTGGCAAGGAAATCCGCGAAGAAGAAACACTCCTGAATTGGCGTAGGTTTTGCAGTTAGTAACTCATACTGAATTCAGTGGAGCCTGGTAACGGTGGATCAGACGCCTTCTGACACTTCGCCTTCCCACCAGCGATGGGCCCAGCTCCATCATCAGTGTTTATGCTTCCAACCCTGAATGCCATTCTGAAGCCAAGGAGAATTCTATGACAACCTTGAAGCCGTAATCAAGGGTTTCCCAAGTGATGAACACCTTCTTCTCCTGGGTGATTTCAATGCGAGCGTGGGTTCTGACCATGAGTTAATAGGCATCTGCCTTGGACACTGTGGTTGGCGGTAAGACCAATGGACAATGGACACGTCTTCTTGAACTGTGCTTCCTACTATAACCTGTGTGTGACCAAACACCTTGTTTCAACAAACATCAGCACAAAGTATATGGCGTCACCAACGCTCCACAGCATGGCATCAAATTAGACTGATCATCAAAAGGCGATCTTTCATCAATTGGCCCTCAACTCACTAGGTCTTACCATATTGCAGACTGTGATACAGAACATCCTTGGTCTGGTGTAAGATTCGACTGCAACCAAAGAGGCGCTCTAAAAAACACAGACCATAGTGTCCGATGCTCCCGGTCCTCGCGAGAGTGTTGGGGGTAGGAGGGATCAGGGGAGATGGTAAAATGGTAGAGATTAAAAGGGGTTGGGAAGCGAGGTAGGGTTAAGAAGAGTCTGGGGAAAACAGAAAAACGGAGAAAAAGATCTATAATACATTCTTACTCTAGTCTACTGTTACGGTGCCCCAAGATTTTGCAAAATGATTTAATTTAACCTTTTGCAGCTTAAAGAATGAGAAAGTTAAGAATTGGCATTTATAATTTACAACATCAAATATTATATTAATTATAAGTAACATATTATAAAAATATACCATACCTGTTGTCTGCATATCTTGTTGGGTGTGTGGACCTAAATGGAAAGGCGGAGAAAGTTCTGGCAATTGCTTGCAAACCAAGTGAGTTGACTAGCATGGTTTTAATCACGAACTATAGGTGGCGCCCTACTGCTATACAGGCGGGAGAAAGTGTATATCCATTCTAAAGCCTGGGAACAGTGGCGATGTTTCTAGCAAAGCCTCAGGACTCATGATTTCTTGTGCTATATTAGTTCATGACCTACAGAAAATGCTAAGATCCTTCTAGAGTTGTTTGAGAGCTATACATGTATAAGCACTTGAGAGAGGAGATTCAGCAGAGTTTAAATCAAAGTACGATCATGGTCCGTTAACGTGTGCCATACAGGGCTCTACTTGGGCCCTCTTTGTGTTATTATTGACGTTAAGATATTTTTTATATTCATCAACGAAAATTCTTTTTATATTTTTGCTGATACTATCAAATTTTGATATATCCCATTTAATTTTAATAATCTCATTGCAATAACAAATACTGTACTTTCAACAGGAATTTCATCGTGGTTATCAAACAAAATGTCGCTTAATCTTAATAAAACCAACCAATTATAAGTGGTCGTCAGAAAATAAATACAATATCAAGAAAAAAAAAAACCATTCACAATTTTCATGCATTGAATGCTGGTGGGTGGGCTGGAAAATCTTGTGTCTATTCCAGAGTGAGGATTTTGAGCCACCTCTAACCTCCCATATAGCTCTTTTCTCCCTCCTTTTCTAGTTCTTATTTCTTCTCAACATTCCAGTTGCCTAGGTTTTAGTGATTATCACTCATGTAGGTAGGGTCAAAGGCACCTGTGCCCTGGAATGTTCAGATTTCCCTGATACCAACAATACATTTACCTGCGTGGACATCTCCAAAATGGTCGGGGTTTGGTGACAGGTGTAATCGCCATACTCCCGGTTTGGTTGGCAACTGTACCAAATGCTGTACCTTTCCTGTCCTTTATATCCTTATAGGGTTTAGGCTCGTGATTAGGAGGCCATTAAATAACCTATATGCTGCTGAACTACCACATTAAGGGCGGAAGAAACCACACAGGTTTCAACGGCCAGTGGTGTTCCAGACTTTATAGTAATCTGCTGCCTTTGTAACTCACCGATGCAGGAAATGGCTTGGGAGACACACCCTGAGGATAAATCAGGAGTTGGAGTCCCGTAGGGCGACTGACTGCTCTACTTCATCACCGAGTTCGGCAACTTCGTCGACCTGCTGTGCAAACCACCAAAAAACAAACTGTTCGTTTCTCGACGTTCCCTTTGGATATGTCTTCAGCGTGGAGAGGGGATTCATGTGCATGGGAAATAGTCCTCCATAGCATTGGCCCTTGGCAATCGCGCCCTGGAGAGGACACTCCAGCTTTCGCCGCTTCATTGCGTAGAACCAACACGGGAAGTAGCAGATACCGGTTTTAAGCTACTTTGGCTTTTTTTTGATTGGCGTAGAGCAATAGCGCCAGGGGCTCTTCCGACGGTGGTAGCGATCATTCGCAATCTCCCTGGACAGCTTAAACCGCCCCCGCCTTAAGCTGGGCAGCCCTCAAGCCAATTGGGGTGCTGTCCCGCCACATTTAGTCTTCCTCATGGGTGCATTGGGATAGTGGAGACTTCATGAAAAGCTGACTCCTGCAACTACTTCACCTGGCAATCAAGATAGAGAAATCCAAGAAAACAACTCCCCTCAAGCTGGGCTGTTGGAATGTGCGTACCATGCCACCTGTTTTAAGTGACAATCTCAAAGATTATCAATATTCGCAAGACAGCCATCATTAATAATGGGCTCCTAAGACTTCAAGTCGGCATAGCCACCTTACAAGAAACTCGTCTAGCAGATTCGGGTACACTCAAGGTAAAGGACTAGACACATTCTTTTGGCAATGGGTGGAAATCATCAGAAGAACCCTCGTGAATTTGGCGTGGGTTTTGCAGTTAGTAACTCCTTCCTGAGTTCAGTGGGATCCTGGTTAACGTAGGATCAAACGCCTCTGACACTTCGCCTGTCGCCTTCACACCTCGATGGCCCGTCTCCCCATCAGTGTTTATGCTCCAAACCTGCCTTCCACTTCTGAGCCAAGGATGAGTTCTATGACAACCTTGAAGCTGTATCAAGGGTATACCAAGTGATGAACACCTTTCCTTCTCCTGGGGATTTCAATGCGAGAGTGGTTCCTGACCACAAGTCCTGGCCATCATTCCTTGGACCACTTTGGTGTCGGTAGACAATGACAATGGACAACGTCTTCTTGACTGTGCTCCTACTCTAACCTGGTTTGACCAACAACTTTTTCAAGACCAACCTCGCACAACAAGTATCCATGGGCGTCACCCACGCTCCAGCACTGGCATCAACTTGACCTGATCATACACAATGCGAATCTTTTCATAATGCCTCAACCTACTAGGTCTTACCCATAGTGGCAGACTGTGATACGATCATGCTTGGTCTGGTGTAAGATTCGACTGCAACCACAGAGGATACACCGCTCTAAACAAGCTGGTAAACACTATCAATACCATACGATGCAGCAACGGACATAGTTGAGCAATTTGCTGTTTCCAATCAAGCAATCCTGGGCTTGTCTGGTCCATCAGGTGATCTGCACAGAAAAAATGGACTCATCTGCGTGAGACAATTCGAGCTCAGCATTCTGGATCTTTGGAAGAAAATCCGAGTAGAACAATCCCGATTGGTTTAGGCCAATTCCAGGCTTACTGAACTCCAGTCATTGAAGCCAAAAGAGCGTTCAGGTAGGATAATAGTTCAAAACCTTCCACACGACACTTAGAGTGGCTTCAAGAGCAGCTAGCAGTGAAGTTTGCAGCGGAAAGGCAAGCATTGTGCCAATGAAATACGGCTGGAGCTGCGAAGAAATACAAACCGCTTCTGAAACGGGCACATCAGAGCTATGTATGATGAATAAAGAAGGCTTTCTGGCCACTCAGTGTCAAAACCGCCCCTCAAGTCATCCAGTGGTGAAGTCAGCACAGACAGAAGTAAGCAGATAGAGCGCTGGGTGTAACACACTTTTTCTGAGCTCTACTCTACAAAAAAGATGTACAACCTCACCGTTGACAGGATTCAAGGAGTCTCCTACAATAATGGGCTGCCCTAATGCTGTACCTACAGTGATGAACTACATGGCCATCGACAGTCGCCTCCTCCGAAAAAGCCCCGGGATGATGGATACCACCAGTCTTGATCAAATGCTGTAAAGCTCTCTGCTTCACCCGCTACATTTAGTTCCTGTCAATGCTGGGAGGACGGAGCTGTACCACAGGACATGCGCGACTACTCAAAGATCATCACCCTCTACAAGAAAAAAGGTGAAATAGCGATTGCACAACCATTACAGGGGTCTTTTCCTCCTTTGTATGTCGGCAAAGTTTTTTGCCCGTTTGCGTTGATGCGTCTTCAAGTCCTGGCTGAAAGGGTGGATCCTGATTCTCATTGCGGATTTCGTGCTGGCAGATCTACGACGATATGATCTTCTCCATACGCCCAATTACAGGAGAAGTGCAGAGACACCAGAAACAACTCTACATGGCTTTCATAGACCTGACCAAACCTTTGACCTGGTTAGCATGAATGTATGTCCAAATCCTCCAGAAGATGCTGTCCACCAAGGCTTCTGAGCATCAATCAAGATCTTCCACACTGACATGAGTGCAACGGTACAGTTTGAGGGCAGCCTATCAGAGCCGTTTTACATTCGCAGGTGGTGTACAGCGACGGAGTTGTTTTGGCCCCAACGCTCTTTGGGATATTCTTTTCTTCTTCAGTCTTTCTGAAGCTAGCATTCGGTACGGCCACAGAAGGCATCTACAATGCACACCAGATCTGATGGTCGGCTCTTCAATTCCTGCACGCCTAGAAGCTCATATAAGGTTCGTCAGATAGTGATTCTTGACATTGTTGTTTGCTGATGATGCTCTTCCATTACTTTCACATTCCAAGCAGGAACTATCAGCTTCTCATATATCGCTTCTCACAGGCCTGTAAGGAATTCGGACTTGTCATCAGTTGAAGAAGGACTAATGTCCTTTAGTGCCCGAAATGTCTCAAGAACCACCTGTCATCACAATCGACAACAAACTTGCGGTTGTCGGACTTCACTACTCTAGGGTCCCCACCATCAGTGCCATCTGTCTCTCGATGCAGAATCGGCGGCAAACGCATTGGTAAAGGCTGGGCAGCTAACTCTTCGCCCGGCTTGACAACTCGTGGTGTTTGAAACAAATCCCGAAGCTGTCCCTTAAGACAAAGGCAGCAGTTTACAACGCCTGCATCATCAGCACATTACTGTATGGTATTGAGACATGACTAGCATACTCTAGGCATGATAAGAACTCAACAGCTTCCATCCGCGCTGTATAGACTCATTCTAATGTGTCCACTATGGAAGGACAGGTGCCATTCCAGAGCGAGCTCCTGACTCGATTTGACTCCCCCACCATCTACATTTCTTAGACAACGCCGACTCCGATGGCTGGGCCAGGTCCGTCCGAATGGAGGATGGCCGTCTACCGAAAAGATATCTGTAGCAGAGCTTACATCTGGCAAGAGAAAGTTGTCGACCCAGCTCCCTACAAGGATAATTTGTAAGCGTGATATGTTTCCCCTGACCATCGAACATTGGGTGCTGGGAGAAACTTGCTGACCTTTGGCGTAGAACAGTGAAGCAAACACCCTTGACTTGGAGAACAACAGATCATCATCCAGTTTGAGAAGCGCGAGCTAAAAGAAAGCTGCACAGATCCTTGGATAGTCAATCTGTGCCTCCCAGATATTGTAGCACCTGTGGCAGCAGACTGCCACGCATAGATTGGGCCCTCTTCAGCCACAGACGTCGTGTTCACATAACCTGTGACTCAATGCGGACGCTTTATCCATAGTCGCTTGCGACTGAAGGAGTCCATGAATGGATTGATACAATGAAATTAAAAGGGTCCGTGACACCAAAATTTCTGGGCATTTTTTCATTGATTAATGTCTTACTTTGGCATATCCCACTAATAAAATTGCTAACAGAGTCTCTCTCTAAATACACTGGTTTTATTTCGATTAAAACATTGTGTACACTGACATTCTTTATACTTTGTAACTACCTCCCTGGACTTCCTTACTTAAACTATTGTGATAATGTTTGGGCTGATGGAAACAACTGCAATTTGAATAAATATATTAAAAAGCAAAAGAAGTCATAGTTTATGCACTATGCACTGGTTCGCCACTGGCTTGCTCATTACCTTACCTTACTTAAACATATATATGCTCCTTAACCATTTATGACCTCTAGAAGCAGAAGGCGATTTTATGTACAAGTTTCTCAACAACGATCTTTCCTATAACTGTTAACAACATATTTCGCAATGATGTTTTCTTATCAAATATAAACACAGAGGGGCCGCTCATTCATCTACTCCCATCTTACTTTAGACTAATCTGGCAATGAATATGATACTTCCATCAATGGTACATCTATGGAATCTATCTCTGATAATATTAAACATTCTCGTACTCTCCCCCAGTTTAAGAAACTTACAAGAAGAGCTTGTTTTAAAACGAGCTCATGACTAGTATCTGCCAACATATTATGTCGCTCATTTATGTAAAATATATTATGTATTTTAAAATTATATACTATTGTATCATGAATATGCAACATTCGATGCACCTGTCTCATCCTGTTTGTCTTGCAACCTGCTATCGTCAGTTTTCAATGTGTGTCGTTGTGATATGGTGGCCGTCCTTACGAGCTTGCTCATTTCTGTCAACTTCCAATGTAAAATTCTCTTTATTGCTTTACTATGTCATTTTTGTAATAAAACTGAAACTGGAAACTGAATGTTCATCAACATGCAACTTTGCTCCAAGTAGAGTGACATCCAGTTACTCCAATAGATGAGAGAGTTAGTGACAGTATCAACACTTAATAGTACACTATCCTTAGTGTCCTCAGCTCCACCAGTTTGTTTTGTCCAAGTCCAATCTTGCTGCAGCCGTCGTCGCGGCACACACCAGGTAGTATTTAGTGGATTTGATTAAACATACTTTATTATAGATAATTCTGATACCTATTCAAATGATTTAATGTGATTATTGTATTTTCCAGGGTTGATTCAGTAGTTTTGAATCATAGTTCACCATAGCCTACGCCAAACGCCACTTTCCCAAGTTACACTTGATACGGCAATAGTACTGTATAGTTTTGAGGCCAGCTGCATACTACTCCAGCTAGATTTTGTTCCCCGGTAATTTGTTTGGTGGGTTGTAGGGGATCCAACCTTATCAAAACTATAACAAATAATAAGGCGAAGACAGACTAAGGTTGTAGATAAACAGTACCAAGTACCAAGTAACAGGAGTCCCCTTTTGCGTGTGCTTGAACATGAGGTGGGGTTCACGCGGGGCGTTTGTAAACACGGAATCGCCTAAATTGCAATACGCGCTTAATTCTTTCCTCTGTGTTAATTGCATCTATCACAGAATATTTGTTGAATCTTTGTGGAACAATATTACCTAAGAACAAATCTTTGAAAATACAAATTTGGGTGTGTTTTGTGTCCCCAACCTTTTGTTTTTGAATTTTGTGCAATTTACGCATATCAAAAAAATGTCGTGACGATTTATCAAACAACGAATTTCTATTCTCCTAACTTTGATTTCCGTGGCGAAATCTCAATCATTAGTCTCGGTCCCCAGCTGTATGGCTTCAATTCCTGCGCTCGGACGATAGCAAGCGGACTGCTTTTATGGAGTCAATTGAGTCATTTAGCTTGATAAGTCTCTAGCAAAGAAAATTTTATGAATGGCGGTATGAATGGCTGTGTGAGCCTACCACCACGGCTAAATGGCTGTCACTTTTCAAGGAAGATGCATCAAAAGTTGTCAAGGCCCGGTCGAAAAGCAAGGCAAAATATACACAGCATTCCCCCATGTTGGCAATGTCTTGTTTGGCCACCCCCGTGACGTCATCAAAGTTCACCAACATAACCATTCGATCATGTACCGGGCTTTATTCCTTCATTGAGTTAAGGGATCAAATGAAGTCCGGTGGCCTTTTTTTAGACGATTCCAGAGAATTGTTGAGACTGAGCTGATTGATCGACCCGTCATTAGTCCCACTAACTAAGATGTATTAGTCTCTAAATACACTGGTATTTTATCTCGATTAAAACATTGTCTACCATATGATATTCTTTATACTTTGTTACTCTGGTACTTCCTTACGGAAAACTATTGTAATATTGTGTGGCTGATGGAAACAACTGCAATTTGAATACTATATTAAACAAGCAAAAGAAAGTCATGAGGTTATGCACTTGTTCTCACTGGCTTGCTCGGTCCTCCTTACCTTTATTTAAACATTTAAATGACTCTTAACTTATGACATGATAGAATTGCAGAAGGCGGTTTTGATGTACAAGTTTCTAAACAACTAGGCCATGGTACATAATACAATTTTGGCCTTTTATTTAAATTTTCGCGCTCCAGCGCTGGGGATTATTTATTTCCTTCACGAAAATTAAAACAATATATCTTAACCACGAAAAGCTGTGTCCCCACATGGAAAGAGTGCACATTATTTAAAAAAATGATAAAATGTCAATCAATTTATTTGCAGAATATCAGTGACAAGGGATATACACATAACCTCAAAAGCTCAAGCGAAAACAATGGAGCTAATGAATATTAATTAATCGGGCCGGGACCCACACTTCACATTCTTTTACATCTGGTCTATTGTAATTGCACGCAGTGACTAACTTGAAGGTTATGTCCTCTGCCGCATTGGCAAAGTTCTTTCCTCGTCGCGATAAAAGAAATCTTGAGATTCTACTGTGTGTTCAATTAACTTTGAACAAACATGATTAATATTTTTTCGAAAAGAAATGTAAAGGGGACCAAATTCATGAAAGAAAAGCCAATGGCAAGGACTGACCTAATTGGTGCATACCCTAGATCAAGTTAATGTCTTTAAAAACCTATTTCATTCAATTTACCAAGAAAGGCAATGGTATTCAGACGACCACATTTTTAAAAATTGTTCATGTAGCGATGTGAGGATGTTGCCCTTTAAGTATGAACAGATACTAGCGCTCACTACTGGCGAAGTAATAACACCTGATATCGCTTAAAATCTTTTCAACAGTGTAGGCAGTAACAAGGGACCTGCATACCGTGTTGAGAAGAGATCTGACGTGTGTTTAGGTTGATTGGTGAATATCATTAGCTCTATTGTGGGCTTGAGTTTACGTGTACATATTGCTCACTCATTCTCGGTAAATTTGAGTGACATTTTATTCATTCTTTTAAATAATGTGCACTTTTTTCATTTGGGGTACGCTTTTCCTGGTTGACATAAGATTTTAAAATTTTTAGTGAAGGAAGAAGTGTCCCCACGCTGGCAAGCACAAAAAGATCGTTAAATTACGAACGTATCATGGCCTAACGATATTCCTATAAAAATTTAACAACATATTTCGAATGAATGTTTCTTTTAACTTTATACC
This sequence comes from Ophioderma brevispina, assembly GCA_023653785.1. Taxonomy (NCBI): domain Eukaryota; kingdom Metazoa; phylum Echinodermata; class Ophiuroidea; order Amphilepidida; family Ophiodermatidae; genus Ophioderma; species Ophioderma brevispina. The sequence goes on from JAMKCH010012656.1 coordinate 38,059, forward strand.
AAAGGGCCGCCTCATTCATTACGTCCCATCTTACTTAGCACTAATCTGCAATGAATATGATACTCCATCATGGGACCCCTCACGATTATGGAATTCTATATCGGATAAATTAAAACATTCTCCGTACTCTTCCACAGTTTAAGAAACATACAAGAAATATCTGTTTTAGCTTATGGACTAGTATGCATGCCAAAATATTATGTCGCTCATTTATGTAAAAATATATTATGTATTTTAAATTCATAACTAATTGTATCCGAATATGCCAACCTTCTATGCAAAGGCTGTCCTGTTGTCTTGCACCTGCTATCGTAATGTTTTCCAATGTTGTCGTTGTGATATGGTGGCCGTCTTTACGATCTTGCTCATTCGGTCAAACTTACCAATGTATATTATACGTTATTGCTTAATATGTCAGTTTGGTTAAATAAACTGAAACTGAAGTTTCAGCATGCACTTTGCTTCAAGTAGAGGGGACATCCAGTACTCCAAGAATATGAGGAGAGTTAGTGACATAATCACACTTAATAGTACATAGTTTGTAGTCTCAGCTCCAACAGTTGTGTCCAAGTCCAATCTTGCTGGCAGCCGGCGTCGCGGCACATACACCAGGTAGTAGTTTAGTGGATTATTACTTAAACAATAACTTTATTATAGATAAATTACTGATACCTATTCAATGATTTAAGGTGATTATTGTATTGTCCAGTTATTCAGTGTTTGAATCAGAAGTGCACCATAGCACTACGACAAACGCAACTTCCCAAGTTACACTTGATACGGCAATAGTACTGTATAGTTTTGTGGGTCCAGCTGTATACTATCAGCTGGATTTGTTACCCGGAATTTGTTTGTGGGGGGGTTGTATGGGATCACAACCTTATCCAAACTATAAGCAAATATAAGGCGAAGCACAGCTAAGGTTTAGATAAAACAAGACCACGTACCAAGTAAAGGATCCCCTTTGTGTGTGCTTGAACATGATGTGGGTTACGCGCGGCGTTTGTAAACCACGGGAAATCGCCTAAATTGCATACTGCGCTTAATTCTCTCTGTGTAATGATCGATACAGAATATTTGGTGAATCTTGTGGAAACCAACAATTACCTAAGAACAAATACCTTTGAAAGACAAAAATTTTGGTGTGTTGGCCAACCATTTTGTTTGAATTTTGTGCATTTACGCAGAGCCAAAAATGTCGTGACTCTTTGATCAAACAAACGAATTATCCTAACTTTGATTTCCGTGGCAGAAATCTCAATCATTAGTCTCGGTCTTAGTCTGAATGGCGTCATTCCTGCGCTCGGGACGATAAGCAAGCGGACTGCTATGGAGTCAATTTATTCATTAGCTTGATAAGTCTCCAACACAGAAAAGTTTTATGAATGGCGGGATGAAGGGCTGTGGAGCCTACACCACGGCTAAATGGCGGTCAATTTCAAGGAAGATGCATTCAAAAGTTGTCAAGCCGGTCGAAAGCAAGGCAAAATATACACATGCATTCCCCCATGTTGGCAATGTCTTGTTTGGCCACCCGTTACGTCAAAGTTCACCAACATACCATTCGATCATGTACCGGGCTTTATTACTTCATTGAGTTAGGGGATCAAATGAGTCCGGGTGGCCATTTTCAAGACTATTCAGAGTGAAAATTGTTGAAGACTGAGCTGAGTGATCAGACCCGTCAGTAGCCCTACTAGGACTAGATATGAGTCTAGATCACTGCCTATCTTTTTTCTTTTGTTGCTGTTGTAGAATACTAAATCTGTGGCATTCTCAAAACCCCCCCCCCCCCCCCCCCCCCCCCCCCCCCCCTGGCTATTCAGCACTTACGCAGTGATCTGGGCGTTATCGAGGATTATTTCACTGACCCAAGGAGTCTGTTTTCGCGCCGTGAAGGAATTTCGCGCCATCAAAAGGAGGGTAGGGAGAATTAAGCGAAGTCGGTTGATCCGTGTTCTTTTCAAACGCCGGGTACGCGGTGCAACCGGGGCGGTGCATCTTTCTCTATTGATTTACAAAACGTTGGCATGGTTGGTGTAGTCATTTTAACGCGGGCGCAGTAAAGGGCAGTCTGAATTGAGTCATGCAACCATCCTTTGGGAAATCAATTTTACCGTACGTGCGAAGTACATGAAAAAGAAAAATGATGGGTCTTTTCAGTTGTGGGCCTTCACAACGGCTTTATAGACTAACAAAGCGTGCGAAGCCTCGCAACCGCGTTGTGAAGGCTCACGACGCGGGTCATTTCCACAACGCGTTTTGACTTTCTCCCAAAGCGTGGGCAATTACGTTATGACCCTTATGGCTTGCAATAATTGTCTATGGAAAGCAGCCGTTATTAAGCACGATTCTTATTCAAACAACTAAGACCCATGACAAGGACTTACGTTACATTACGTTTACTCAAATGGTCTATTTTTTTCTTTACCAAAATTTAAAATTATATACAGGATATTGGAACCGGACAATTGATAAGATAACATCTACAGATAGTATTGCAATCATCATTCTCGGGAATTCGCGGAAATTCTGTTCCCCCTGGCTCGATTGCTTGGACGCCCATGTGAAATGTGGCCACCGTGCAAATATGCACTGAGGAGCTAGATAAACCTTAAAAGTTCCAAGGTCATTGCCGAATTTCAAACAGTGAATTTATTATAATTATTGATACGACATTTCTGGTCCCATTCCAATTTGATTTTCAACTTGGCATGTACCTTGTCACGCACGAAAGTCACATTACTAGAAAACCCATTGATTGTTCGCAAAACGGGTATTACACATCCCTTCATATTCAGAACTCAGTTTCTGTAGAAACTTGACTATTACACAATCTCTGACCGGGTTACGATATACACCAGGTTTGGTTTTTTGCAATAAAAAATGAAGTTCTTGTCGCTCCGATGGTATACTTCGGCACTGCTCTTCTACGCTACAATATCGTTTGTGAATGGTGCTGCTTTTGTAGCCTTACTAGAAGAAGATGACAATACCGCAGACACGTTTCTGGAGGGAAGCATATCTGTTTGCTTCTTCTTATCGTGTCCAAACACTGTGGTTCTCAAATATGATCCAGCCAGAGACGTGTACAACGTCTGGCTGCTTCACTGAATTCCGCAAGGTCCTTGTTTGTGTATTGTTGCTCCAGCAGTGGGCAGACCAAGAGCTACCAAGAGATGTTCCATTGTCTGTGGTGCTGTGCCACAACCACAGGTAGTGCCCTGATCTGCCCCACTTCTGCAAGGAAACCTTAGATCGGCCAATTCTGGTTCTCAATCTGTTGAGGCATCGCCATTCAGCCCATGAGGTGTCAGCTCCAGGTGGGAGATGCTCACCAGGTTCAAAACCGATAGATGTTTATACTTGGTTTGATGGCCAAGTCTTTCATTCCACAAGGCGACTCTCGAATATCTGTGTTGCTAATTAGGTGCGGTATATACCGAAAATGGTAGAGTAATCGATATATGATGTTGTATTACGTGTATGATGAGTTTCCGTCGCCCACTGCATTGAGGGAATGAATTTCGGTACAAGTAAATTTCCGGCTTGTGGATTAACATGTCGACTGTAATCCTACTGTATTGTTAGGTTCTCACCAAGAGGTTGTGTTTTGAATCAATCCCATGGTGCATAGCAATGTTCCTATACTGTACTATGTCAGTACTTAGGGATAAAAATGTTTTAAAAGTTTAAGAACCGCAAGATATTTCATAATCATGCTAAAAATCCCCTAAGTACTAACAATTTGTGGGCTACAATGATCATTAAAGTCAGGGTTTTTATGTGTTAAGAATAGGATTTTTATGGGATCACATGACCCTATTGAGGTGAATTTCCTAAAACTGGTGCATTGTGGGATTGACTCAAAACACCCTCTGGGTTCTCACCAAGGAATTTTCCATGAAATTTGGCACACGGAATGACTACCCAAAGACGCTATCATTACTGAAAGAATTTGAAAAATATCGATCGGTTTCGAAAATGCGGGCAAAACATTAATTTCCATGCGCGCGGGAAAGCGGCCATTTTGTTTTTTCTCTCTTATTGTGCATCAATATTGGTTTTGAGTTAAGAATAGACCAAATGATTATGTAGAACAAAAAGTAGGGATTTGAAAGAATTTAGGATACTTTATGAAACCTTTTTCAACCATACATTTTACCATTCATTTGTACAGGGAAATCATTCCAGGCAATCTAAACAATTATTGAAACTAATTGCAATGCAACGCATGTCTATAAGGCCCCCAGAACGTCATACTGAAAGTCCTGTAGGGGAGTATTAAAAAGTAAGGTAGTAAAATTTTTAGTACAGGGTAAAATTGAAATCCGGTCAAATTGTGTTTAAATTACCTTACAGGGAATATTTGGGAACATTTAATTCAAATACATTATTCTTTCAAATTAATATAATTATTGCGAATTAAATGCACAAATGTCACAAAAACATGAGAGTACACGTTTTAATTCGTGGAATATAATAATAATATTTTTTTTTATAATTTCAGAGGTGCAACTTTTCGTACTTTTATTATTATTACTAATTCTTCTTATTATTGAAATTATTAATTACAGACGCAAATGACGCTGTTCCTGCTTAACACTTATGTGCCTAAGGTGTTTTCACTCACGTTGGTGCCTAAGGGGGGGGGGGTTCCATGGACCCCCCCTAAGGAAACCACTTTCCCGATGAAATTTTCCAATGAAACTCATACCACCTTTGAGGGGGTATAAGAGAAGGCCACAGGTGCAATATAAATGAGTTTTGGTTTATCCTCTGGAAATTAGGAGCAAATCATTGTTTTCGAAATGCGTCAAATCGCTCAAAAAGTAAAATGTTGTTTCTGCGACCCTGCTTCTACAGCATACACATTGCAAATCATTTTGTTGTTTATATCTGCTCTAGAAGGACCAATTTACATATATTTAACACAACATTACCATTTTGTACATTCGTGTATTTTTTGTGGGGCAGTCGTATTTGCCATAGGTTTGTACAGCAATGGCGCGCAGTGGCTCGATGACGGAATCGCTTCTTTTCAGCACATAAAGAGTTAATTATTTTTTCTGATTATGTAATTAATTTTGTTTTATGCATATGAACATACATAGGCAGAAAAATATTTCTGGCAACAGGGTTTGTTAATTTTTATATTTAAAATCACACTCCCGTTGGTGCCTGGGGTGGTTCCTAGGGACCCAAGCTAATTATCTCATTAACCCGCGAGAAATTTTAGTATTTTTTTTTTTTTTATGGAAAGAAGCGCATCGATAAGTTACACAATTACAAAAAATTAGAGTTGAAAATATTTTTCGCGAGTGAGAAATCGCCGAAAAACAAATCTTGGGTACTATGCCCCCCCCCCCTTAGGCACTCAAAACCGCTGTTTAAAATCAGTAAATAACTAAAATTGTAAGTTTACATATTGGAGCGGATCAGACACGTATTATTAAGATATTGAGGACTACAACAGCGTTAAGAAAAAATAACTTAAATGATATCGAGCAATTGCCTGGCAAGAACAGTGGTCCAATGATCTTCACGTTTTGATGGACCCGGAGGTCCAGCTCGACTTAACCTAATATTATACAGGGTTGAGATAAAAAAAATTGACCGATGTGTCCGCCATTGTGAAATTTTTAAGTAATATTATATATAATCTAATATATTTGGTAGCCATCTGAAAGCCTGGTTCATTATCTTTAATGTACTGCAAAGATCATTCACATCGGTTAGGTATAGACCGAGCTACGTCGTTTGAATTAAGTAGTCGGTTTTCTGCTCTGTCACGGATTCACATTGAAATGAACGGCGTTCAGCGAAGGAAATCGTGTCAGAAGAAACTCAGGCTATTTATTCAATGCCAAAATTTGCGCAACCCGCCGCACACTCGGCACAAGATAGAGAGGTGTTGCGAAGCTGAATATTGAGAAGCCACAGTAGACCGGAAAAATAACTGGTGGAGTTCAAATTGTCGGATGAGTTCTGCTGACAGAGGTTACAGTACTCACCTGGTAGAGGAAAGAATGGAGTCGTAGCTAACTATAATATAGTTTCAGTAAAAAGTTCAAAGGCTACGTCGGCATGTGTTGTAAGTTACATAATCAGTTGACCAAAGTCGGGTGTAGCTCGCAATGCCAGTAAAAATGGCCAAAGGCCAAAAGTTTAACGCTAGGTCCGATATAATCCTTGAACATAACCCAATAAGAGTCAGTAGAAACATCCAAGAAATGGTGGGCTCTCATCAGTTGGCATGGGGCCCCACAGATCGTTTCTGAATAGAAACAAACACAGTTTTCTATCCCAGGCAGACGAGTCCTGCCATGAAATGATGCAGTAAATGCTGGATGATGACAAATGCGTATTCCAAGTAAACAGAGTAGAGATGCGTTGATAGAGGACGGCGGAGGCCTCGTGTATTACGCGTGGACCCCCCCCCCATGACCGCGACCCGACAGCACACTCGGACACAAGATAGAGGAGGTGTTGCCGAAGCTGAAATCTTGAGAAGCCACAGTAGACCGGAAAAATACTGGTGAGTTCAATGCGGACGGTTCTGCTAATATATATATATATATATATATATATATTTATATATTAATATAACTCAATCTACAGACAGTACCGTTTCGAACTTTGTTTCTCATCAGTGTGCCAGCACAGAGCTAAATGAAATCCACAAATGAAGTTGAATCAATGACCCGTTAAGCCATGGACCCATCTCATCACGCCGCACATGGGTTATGAATACAGAGTGAGCTCAAAAACTCATGAGTGAGTATGCCAAAATGCAATAATCTATGGAATACAAGCACTGCCACACCAAGCCTCTCCTCCCCAAAGTACCACTCTGCTAGTGTCTCTCTGGATTCAGATCACACACTGAGCCCGCGAACGTAAAATCCAAATTTCGTGCTCTCCATGAAGAATTTGATGAAGTTTTTGGCCCTACCATTCCCTGGATAAAATGGCGCTGCCGGTCCCTTTCAAGCTGTTGTTAAGAGGGCCGTTTTCGTTTAGTTACTGCATTCGCTGTGTACGGCAGGTACAGCAAACCCCAGCCTTCACTTATGCCTGATGTGGAATCTACCTTTACATAAGATTGCTAAGTGGAAGTTTACCTTATAGCCACTGACCTCACCAGTGCCTTCTACAGTTTCCCCTCTCTCGCCAGTCTTGAATTTACTGTGGTGTAGCTACTCCACCATGTTTTTTTTTTTTTTTTTTTTTTTTCCCCCCCGTTGGCGCCGTGTTATTACACAAGATCCGCAATGGGTATGCCTGGTTTGGAAACGGCACTTGAAGAGCTAATGTGCCGTGTTCTCGCGGATCTCCTGGAGAAGGGATGTGGTTGCAAAGCTTGTGAGGGATTTGTACTTGCGGGTGGTGACACCAAATTGATGAGTTGCTGATTAATTGGAGATTTGTCTGCATTCTCTGTACAAATGTCATCTGCGTCTTTCTGCATCCAAGGGACGGTTTAATTTTTTGTCCCAAGGAGTACTGTCATCTTAGCTGGATTGGTCCAATGGAACTCTTCAGGCCAGTCCACACCGTGGGGACTACGCTTTTCAGTGGCACCCCAGGAAAGGTCGGTGGAATGAGATCGTTCATTGGTGCATTCAAAGTCTTTGGTCGCGTAATTCCTGATTGTGCTTGACTTTTGGCCCCATTAAATGATGTGGGTAGCAGGCCGCCAGACACAAGACAAAATACACATGGTCTGATGAACTCTCTGCTGCCTTCAAGACTGCTCCACGCGGCCCTAAAACTCCACACGTATATCACACTTCCACGCCCCAGATGACCAACTTTGGATTGTTACTGATGGCTCTGTAAAAGCACAGAACAAACTTATTGGTTGAACTTTGTATATAAACCCGCAATGGCAGAAACCACACCTTGCTGGATTCTTCAGTGCCAAGTTGCGTGAACGCCAACACACCTGGCTACCATGTGAAGTTGAAGCCTTGTCTATTTCTGCATCTACCAAGCACTTTAGTCCTTTCATTATTCCCCCCATCCCCCCCCCCCCCCCCAAAACACCATGCTTGTATACTTACTGATAGTAAGACATGTGTGCAGGCCTTGAGAAGCTTTGCGCGTGGAGAATTTTCCGCCAGTCCTCGGGCGTCCACATTTTTGTCCACCGTTAGCTGTTATCAAGTGACAGTTCGTCATGTCTCTGGATCAGCCAACATTCCATCTGATTTCGCCAGCCGCAATGATCCTGGATTGGCCCAGACCCAACCTGCCCCACATTTGCAGCTTTGTTTAACCATGAAGAGGAGTCTACCGTCCTATGCATTTCTGCTCAAGACGTCATCTCAGCAATGCTAAGCTCCCGTTCACCAGCAGAGCTGCTTGGTCAGCCATTCAGTTGGAATGTTCTTGGACTTTACCTAGAACCCATGCTCACTTAGTCCAGGGCACACGGCCATCCCCCAAAGAAGACCACTAATGTCAAAGATGTGAAACGCTACCTACAAGTTGCTTCCCCATTGCCACGGATGGTCTGTTGGTCGTCCGCCGTGATCAGCCACTTTCCCCAACAAGCGAGTGTATTATTGTTCCTCGCCAAGTCTGAATGACCTCCTTACTGCCCTGCACAATCAGTTAGACCATCCCAGTCGTCACCAGACTAAGTTCTATGACCGCCGATTTTTCTACACCTTGGACATGGACAAGTCTATTGAGCAGGTGACATTCGGCCTGTCATCACTGTGCATCCCTTCGCAACAGTCCACACAGTCTGATCAGGCAGGGTCCACAGGAGATCTCCTGAAGCTGTTGGCGTCTCATTTTCAGCAGATGTCCGTAAGCGTAACCGCCAGTTGATCCATATTCTGCAGGAAAACACCACGTCATTCACCACGTCTGCCTTGTGGAAAACGAACAGCATGCAACGTTTCGTGATGCCTTGCTCCGCCTCTGCCCCCATAGAAATGCGTCCATGGATGGGCCACCGGACTGTCATTCGTACTATCCGCACCTGGTTTCTCACGCCTTTGTCGCTGATGGCTCCTCAGGCCATATCGCATTACAGCTGAGGTTGGACGCGTCAAGAATGTAAACAATAATCCCATAGCAGAGAAGGCAGTGCCGAATTAGAGGATGAAAAACTGTACGCCAGGAACCCTTGACTCACTCGCCCAAGCTGGTCTATATTCTCGTATTAGGTCAACGCGGTCTCTCGTCACGTGAGAGTTCTCTTCCCCCCCCACGGGATCAGTTCACAAACCAGCACATCCCTTTCTCTGACCACAGATGATCCAGTCCCTAACATCAGATGCGATCAGCAAACCTCCCCCATAGTGAAAAGTCTAAGGCACCTTCAGGAATAGTTGCCCCCCACTCAAGGTGGCAAGTCCGGTGACCAAGTGTACGGTATTCAGACCGCGACAAGTCACGTGCCAGGAACAGATATGTGTCACTTCCGTCGAGGGACCTGTGGTTGTAATTTTTTTTTTTGCAAGTTTGTTGGATCTCAGTTGAGGAAATACTTCGTATCGTATCAAAAAAGTCAGAATTGCTATAAGGTCCCAAGTCAATTGAGCAACACACCCCCAACTATCCGTTTGGATCATCCCCAGCATCCAGTGACCACAGACAGTGAGTGACATCTATGCTTGAGCCCATTGCCAAAGCCCCCGACTCCACCGCTATTCCATCTGGAACTATCTTTACCAGCCAGCTCTTCAGAAGATCTCCCAGTTACTAGTACTACCCAAGAAACAAAAGCCCCCCAGCAGCTGGAGCTCAGTCAACAGTTAGGAGCTACGTAATCTCTTGATTCCTGTATGCAGCCCTATGATAGTGCGAAAACCTAGAAGACAGCAACCCCATAGCTTGCCAAGACGTTCTGGACGTCAGCTTTAACTTCCTAAGCACCTTGATGATTTTGCTTTGGATTAGGTGTGTTCCACAGCAGCTTGATTTTATTAATTAAGGGGGGGCAGAATAATACCCCAAAGGTTTGGGGGTAGTCTACCCTGAGAAGGCTTAAGTTTTTGATAACCTTTGTCCTCCTTTGAACTGGACTAGCGTACTTTTGCCATCATTTTGTGACTTTGAGCGGTGACTCTATCATTTTGTGGACTTGCGCCCCCCCCAATGACTCTAGTGTTGTTTGTAGTATGAGCATAAGACTCTTATATTATATATGCTTTTTACCACCTTTATGAAGGGAAGAAAAGTGGTTAAGCCAGTTTGTGTTTATTGCCCATCCCTGTTGAGTGACGGGCTAGTTTAGGCTCTGTTCATTCATCATTGACAGTTTCACCGTTGATACAGTAATGTGTTATCCTCTTGTAACTAAGTGGTGGTGGTCGTTATCCAGTGACTTAGAGTACTTCCAAACTCTCTATTGTGTCGCACCTTCATATATATATATATATATATATACCTCAAAGAACAGAAGATGGGAAAACGGGCGTTTGTACATTTGACTGGATCAATACTTGATGCACGCTGTATTGAAGAACAATTATAATTAAACCCTGAGTAAAGGGAATTGGCTGAAGGGCGGGATTCGAACCGGCGACCTCATGATTGGGAGACCAGTGCTCTACCAACTGAGCCTATTTCAGGCCTTACTGACTTCGTTTAAAGAGCATATTTCATGACAAGGGATGATTCTTTCCTGAGCTTGACTTCAATTTGAGAAATTACAACGGCAACCTTCGACATGGACTCCTCCAACTGGTTAGATACGCATCCTTGATGAAGTCATGACAAGTCTGTCCATGATATTAACAACTTCTTTGCTTCATGAAAGCATCTCTGTATTCTGTTGTAATATCATTTTTGAGCAGAGGAAAGCACCTCTGAGCTGAGTCACTCCTGCGCTTGATGAGACGTGACCCCCCCTTTTGCTTCTCCCTTCCTCCTTTTTTCTCCCTTTTTACTTTACCCCGTCCGATATCCTTGACGTCCATCAGTTTCCTTCCACAATCACCTGAATTTTTTGTGCAAAAAATCCCCGCTGCAGCTGTTTCCCTTGAAGATGGACGCGCCGATATCTAAGGTTTCTTTTTTTGCGTGCTACTGTTGCTGTGGGCTAAAGACTTGATGACGTCGTGGAAGCCAAGCGTCCAAACTCAGCGACTCTTCCCCTACAAGTTACTTCAGAAAGATCCTACCACCTCTCTCACCAAACTTCATCCAAAACCAAAAACTAATCCCATGATCTTATTCAGATAGGTTTGAACTTCCTCCCACAGGCAGAGTCTTTAATCACTTCCATCTCCAGGCCAACATATCGACGTTTCCTTCTACATGCTACCTAAGCTTCACAAGGAAGGCACCACTCCAGGACGGGACCCACCGGCCCTTCAATCTCCGCTTATAGCTGTCCCACAGTTTATATTGCTGAGTTCTTGGATAGTATCTTCAGGCAAGTGTCCAGGGATTGCCGTCTTTTGTCAAGGAACCACCACACACGCTCTTCGAATCCTTAGAGGAATTCCGCTTCAATGGACCTTATAAACTGCTCTTCACCATGGATATTTGCTCCCTGTACACTTTCCATCCCTAATAATGAGGGTCTTATTGCTCTTCAACATTTCTTGGATCTTCGGGAGGTCCCTAATCCTTCTACCGCCACGATATTACGTCCTTACTAATTGGTCCCTTAACCTGAATCATTTCACTTTAACAGCCAAAAGTTATCTTCAGGTCAAGGGTGTGGCCATGGGGGTCAAAGGTCGGTCCAGGGTACGCTTGCATCCGTGTCGGTTCATTTTGAACAGGCAACCTCTTTGACTCTTATGATGGACCTAGGACCTTGCTTTGTACAAACGGTACATTGACGAAATTTCGGCACCATGTGTGGCTCCCGTTCTGACCTTGCAGCATTTCATTGGACTACGTTCGTAACTTTCAACCGTCACTACAGTTCACTTTTCACTATCTCGGACGTATCCGTTAACATTCTTGGGACATTCACCATCTCTGTCAGTGACTCAGATCAACTCACAACAGCATTTTTTTAAAAAACTACAGACTCCCATAGCTATCTCAAGTACTCTCAAGTCGACCATGGAAGTTCAAAAAAAAACAATTCCATTTGCTCATTTCAGCGCCTACGCCGAATCTGCAGTGAAGATTAGACTTTTGAGTAGTTCAGTCTCCAACAATGGTTCCATTTTTTCAAAAATATTTTTAATTTTACATTTTCAACCTTACATCTTACATCTTCTCTCTGGTGCCAAAAGCATTGGACCAGAGACAGTGCTCTCACCCCTTCAGACAGGTCCACTGCAGAGAAGATCGTTATTCCCACTGGCCATGAACTTCAATGTTCAAGTTCGCAACATCATTACCCGTAACTTTGAGACTCTCCGCCAACATCCGTCACCAGCCACATCTTCACCTCGCCCCCGATCACAGCTTGGCGCCGTTGAAAAGTTTTTTTTTTTTTTTTTTTGAACCTTTCTAGCCATTCTGTGCATGCCAGGATCCTACTCCTGATCACTCCTGGTATGAGAGCCTGCAAGAGACCACGTTGTAAAACCTGTGCGTATGTTATCAACTTACCTCATATCACTGCGTTCTAATAACAGGCAAACTTAACACTCACCTCAGCTTCACAAGGTTACTTCGAAGAATGTCATTTACGCCATCATTTGCAAACGTTGCGGTCAACTTTACATTGGCGAAACCAAAACTCATATTTCTGTTCGATTCTCTGACCATGTCCGATCAATTCGGTCCTCAATGTCATAACACACCAGTTTGCCTTCTTTTTTTTTTTTTTTTTTTTTCAACAGTTTCCAACCCCCATTTCTTTTGATGATCTGTGTGGATCATCACTGCTGTGCTGAGCACCCGTGGCAACTCTGACAGCAAAACGCCAACACGGCCTGCGAACAAATGCTTATTTGCTTTTTAAACAATTGGAAGGTATTCTACAGGCGTGCAAAAGTGCCCCCAAACCACTAAAATACCAGTTCATTGCATCATTCAGAACGACATTTTTTTTTTCCCCCCCAATCTTGTGTGAATGTTACGCTGTGACCCATTACTGGTGCAGCGTTATTTAAGCGGTGGAGTAGGCCAAGGCAACGTTTATGTAGTAAGTTGTCAAAGGATGCACCCCATCCAGTTCCTATCCTGCGAGCCTTCTGAGGAGCTTGACACGAGACTGCGTCCTTGGCAGCGACTGCCTTGGTGTGTTGATTGAAATAAGGCTGCGGTCCATTACGACACCAAGGTACTTTGATGTTGGGTCGTATGACAGTTTTTCTCCATCTAGAGTGATGTTTAGTTCTCTTTTTGCGCATTGACTTTGGCAAGGTGGAAGACAGAGCTGACGGTCTTGGGATTTGCTGAGTTTTCAAGTGCCATCGGTGAAGAATGGGCTTCCAGTGGTTAGTGTGCTTTATGCAACACTGTTTCTAAGGACGCAAAGCAATCAGCAGCTATTCCAAGTGCCGTGTCAGTCTGCGTAGGAGTACTTGCGAACAATCTCCCTTTGGCATATCTGAGGACGTAGATGTTTGAAGAGGAAGAGACTGGGTGCCAGGACCATGTCAACCTTGTGGGACACCCCATTCCGAAGGTTGCGCTTTCTACTGCGTTGCCATTTGATGTCTCCAGGACGGAAAGATCTGTCTGGATGAGCAGCATAATGAACTTGCCCACACCAAGCTTGACATAGGGAAGATGTGAGTAGCTGAGGTTAGGACTCGGTTGCCAGGACTGTATCGTACGCAGGCAGCAGTTCAGATCTATTGAGACTGCTCCAAACTTCTGCTTCTCTGGAAGGCTGTCTCGATGTCATTAACTGTCTTGCTATTCTGATCAGTGGTTGATTGAACCCTCGAAATCCAGCTTGGGTGCGGGGGGGGGTTGTGGTATAAATTTGCCTCGACGGTATCATTGATCCTGCCGAGTATCAGTCGCTCAAGAAGCTTATAGATGTGATATAGATGCGAGATGGGTCTGTAACTCTTTGGGTCATTGCTGGTTTCTTGGCTTCAGGATGCAATGACCTTTGAAGTCTCATCTGGAGGGAAATAGGTGACGTTCCCATGCAGTAGAAAGGAAGAGTTGGAGCCATCGCGCAGCTTCGGGTGCATATTCGCGTCAAGAATTTGTATCGGATGTGTCATTGCCAGGAGCTTTCCCATTGAGAACTTTAATTGCTACGGTGATCTCATCGTAGGTGAATGGTTGGGACATGGGGCTTGGACGGTGGAGTGAGTCTGGGTTGTAGAGAAGCTCTGTTTAATCTCTGCATTAACAGCGAGAGTGGGCCCCCGCCAGTGGAGTGTGGTCTTGGCCCCCACTTTCCATGTTGACAAGTACTGAAGCGATGGTGTTTGCAAGACAGGACAATGCTTAGCTGGACAGCTACGCCGGTGAGCTTGTTGATGATGTCCAGGCCTTGCGGCTTGAGTTGGTAGGTAAAGTTGTATTGGATATCTCCTCCTTCCATCTGGTGCTTGCGTCTTTTTGCCAAGCAGAGATCAGTAGCTGGGCGCCCTTTTGCTATTCTCTCCAGTATCGCAAGTTGGTATTACAATTATCGCTTGATATAAAAAAAAAAAAACTCGTCGCATTTCCTTGTCCCAAAACCAGGGTGTGTGGGGGATCCTTCTGCCTCTGGGAATGGAATGTCACGTTAACGTTTCTTCACGTATACTCTTGCTATATATTTCAAATGTATTTCACATGCTCCCTATCCCCCAATGTATTGTAACACCATTTAGATTGATATATTCATCATTTGTTTCCTGTTATGCTTGTGTAGTTTAAGTAGTTACCATCTTGCACCAAAGCTTATGTCGCCGAAAACGTTTCGATGCACTACATGTGTAACTTTACCCCCCGCCCCCTCGGCTCTACTATTCGCCTTGCTGACTGTATATATATATAGCATATATATAGATATATATAATTATATATAGATATATACATATATATATCCCTCGTATATATATATATATATATTATATATAAGATATAGATATATATTAGATATACTATATAGATATATATAGATATATATATAGATATCTATATCTATATATCTATATATATATAATATAGATATTTATATATAATATTATATATATATATTCAAGTAAAAGATGATGCCTGGCAATTAGGGGATCAACCATCAACACATGGTCTGAATAGCTCAGTGGTAGAAGCACCTGGCTTCCCGGCATCCGAGGTCGCCGGTTCGAATCCCGCTTCAAGCCACTGATTCTTAACTCTCGTTTAGTTTATATATATCATTATATATAATATATAGGGCTGGCTATTCTCAAAAAGTGACCTACCACTTCCAATTTGAAAAATCGGAAAGACCAACGTCGCACAAAAAATTCTTTATCCCAAAAGTTGTGTTTCCCTGTTTTGGGCCCCTAGTTGATATTTACGTTATCCATATGCAATTATCTCGGATAAAATTTTTATTTTTAAAGAAGTTTTAATTACTTGAATTCATGATTCTTACATAATGGTGCGAGATATACGACATGCTTATGCTGAAAGCAATTGCTGCGTATGAGACAAATTTGTACATTAAACGGCAGTCTTTCCTTTACGCTATTTTTGTGTTTTTATCCGATCTCATGAACAATTCAATACTGAGAGTAAGCTGGATTTTCTGATGGTTTTTAAATTTATTTCCCTTGGTAAGGCCATATTTCAAACCCTCTTTTAAATTATTCAATTATTACCTGCATGAATATACGATTGTAAACTCTCATGTTCCAATATCCTTTCGTTTTAGGATGTTGGTCCTATGGAGATAACGTAATATACATCATCGAACGGGAAAAGCAAGTAAACGTAAATAATAAAAACGCATTTTGTAAATCCCATTTTTAAAAGGCCAAAATAACCACAGTGAATACCTAAAGCACAAACACTGTTCTTCTTTTTTTTTTGTGCCCAAACGGAAAAAACTGTAGCCCCCCAATGAGATATTTTATCGCCTTCATAAAATCACATCGTATAGGCCTATCCTAAGATTTATTAATGATGCTTTCCAAGTTTAGTGCTTTCACCTACGCAGTAAGTTCTGTAGTAGTGTTCTCCCCCGAATTGTGCCGTATATACCGATCGCGTCATATTTGTTATTTATTTATTTTCATTTGAAATTGAATTATCCCCAGAGCAGTAGCTGCCATTTTCTCTTCCCTTTTCCCTTTTCTTGGCTCGGGACTTTTTTTTTGTAGAATCACATACATAACCGTATTTACCACAAGTGCACAAACAAGAACAGTGTTTTCCTACAGTGTGCATATTATTAAGACTCAAAAAATTCGTCTTGAGTAAACGGTTAAGAAAGTGATATCTTACCTTATTTAGGCAACAATTCTCATAAATAGAATTGAGGAAGCAAGGGAGTTGCGGAAGCGTAAAAATTGACATAAGATAGGCGTCAATAGAGGACTCCTATATTTTTCGTCTCGTGTTTGGGATAACGTAATATACATAACGTAATATACATTTTGAATCTATTTCACAGTGTCTAATACTTAACAACTGCATGTCTCTGGTTATTTGACTAATTAAGGTCAGTGTATGTGTGCCTAACCAGTATATCTTTTAGTAGTCTAGACTCTTGCTTAATTTTTGATTTGTCTATCAGGTAATATACATGCTTAAACGGACGCATTAAATTTTGGAATATAATTTTAATTGAGGCCAAATTTGCAACAAAACATTTTTGGATGGTTATGACTTACTAATGTATACATATTTCTGCCTTTGAGCTATGCACAAAAGTACTAATCATTGTAAAAAAAAAAAAAAAAAAAAAAAAAAAAA
Source organism: Ophioderma brevispina (assembly GCA_023653785.1). Taxonomy (NCBI): domain Eukaryota; kingdom Metazoa; phylum Echinodermata; class Ophiuroidea; order Amphilepidida; family Ophiodermatidae; genus Ophioderma; species Ophioderma brevispina. Next base: position 54,850 of record JAMKCH010012656.1, read on the forward strand.
AAAGCAGTTTTTTGGTTTCAAATAAATGGAGTTAACACATTGATAACGTAATATACAACAATTTCGCGGGCGGAATCCATATATTGGCTTCTTGTAGCTGTCGGGAAGAATGATTACTATCATAGATCACATTGATGCCTTTAAGAAATAAACCCCACTTGTATAATAAAACATTTGACTATTGAGGTAACTGTAAATTTGTAAAATACCCAACACGCCGACTAGAGTGCATAGAACTACGGAAACACCATTTTTCGCACATATTTTTAAGTCTTCAAGGAGCAAAAGACCGAGATCATGAATTTAAAGTATAGACAACTATATATATAATGTCCCATGTAGAGTCTCGCCAAGTACCAAAAGAACTTTAATACGATTTCGTTGAAATAGCAAGTCATCCGATAGAATATCAAAGGCAAGAAAAGTAAAGAAATGTTTTTAATTTGACAACCATAATATTCACATCAATTCATACATTTGTTTTTTCATTTGAAACTCATAGCGCAATCCTCGTGCTGCCATATTTGGATCTGGTGATGGGTCTGGTTTAACCCAAGAGCCACCGCGTGGATATTCAAAGGTAGGTGCGGTGGGACCAATATACAGGGTGACCCAATAAAACTTTACCCAAAATGGAGTGATATTTTCCCACTTCTCTAATTGATATCTATCTCCTTGGATTTTTATTTTACCATAAGTAATTGTAAATGTGGGGAGCAGCTTGCCCTGAAAAAACTTGTTTCATTTTTGGTTTTTATTGAATCTCAAATATGGTCCACTGAACAATAAAAGTCTTTCTGTATTGATGGGGATAAACTATGATGGTTGACAATGGTGTCGATCTCCTCCTCTACTCTCCCCTTAGTCACTTCAAGCTAAGAGCCTTAAGGCTCAGCGAAAATTCACACAGCGATTTTTTTGCTAGAAGACCACTCCCAGACGGCTCCAGACTGGGTGCCGATTGGCCAATTTTTCTGAAAATCGTGAGTCAGTTTTTTTTTTTTTCCCTTTTTCGTGTGTCATTTTGGCAAGGTCTGGGCCCCTTCTGTACATCGTCTGTATCTTACCCATTATTTACTTGCTAGAAAACCGCTTCCAGACTGCTCAAGACCGGCGGGTGGCCGATTGCCATTTTTTTTTGAAAATCGTGAGCAGTTGGGGGGGGGGTTTTTCTTTTTCAACAATGTGATGTTTTTGGCATGTTCGGGCCTGTTCTGTACAGTCGTTTGTAGTCTTATAACCCTTTTTTGTCTAAAAAACCGCTTCCATAACTGCTTCAAGACGTTGGTGCCGATTGGCCATTTTTCGAAAATCGTTGAGTAAATTTTCCTTCCTTTTCAAGGTGTATTTTTGGTCCAGTCTCTGGGACTTGTCGTCTGTGCAGTCTTCTGCAGTTTTGTGTGGTCTGGGGGAGCACGTGTCAAATTTGAAAAACACCCGACACGATTTGTCTTGCAGCTTAAAGGTATAGTCACACAGAAAGAAGCTCCCGGCCCAACCACTTCCCGACTATACAAGACCGCATTTTTTTCAAAGTCGGCTACAGTCTTGTTCAAAATTTGGCAAAATTTTACAATTTTTATTCCCGAACCCAGGGATGATTAGTCTGCGATTCTTCCCCGGCGGTCAATTGTCACAATGGATGTTTAAACGCGAGCGATTAGGCGAAATCAATCAGATCCCGCATTTTAATTGGCGATGCCATTTGTTCAGTCCCCGATTTGTCGCCGAACTTGAAACGACGATACAAGTTGTGACATGTCGCTGTCCAGAACTGCCTCGGTTGATTGGTCGCCGGGAGTTGTTGAAGAAGAAAGGTCCCGTCACATGAAGACAACTCGCGACGCGACTCAACCTCTTCCCAACTCCACGAACCACATTTCTTTCCAACTTGTCTGCAGTCTTGTTCAAATTAACAAGACAAGAGGATGCCTCAATCGCCCTAGCATTAGGCGATCAAGCATGTTCCACTTGTTTCAGTTCTCAAGCAGTCGCAGACCTTAACACGACAGCACAAGTTCTGTCAAGAACTGCAATTCGGCGACCTAATTCTCTTTAGTCGGCCGAGTTTAGTCGCCGATTCAACATGTCCATTGGCCTTGGCCCATTTTTCTCTCCCGCGTTGAGCAGACTCAATTCCGACACACTTTCCAACGCACGCCACCACTCATGATTTCTCACCACGTCATCGTCTAGTCCTGCTTCCCGACCTCTCACAAGCTTTCCTTCCCTCCATCTTCCCAACTGCCCCTTCGGCCAAAATGTCCATTTCGAGATATCGGCGGATGAAGGTTTTGGAGAATTATGAACTTGCATATATCTAAAATTTGAAACATTTTAGTTAAAATGATTTTCTGTGTAAACATATGGACATTGAACCGTCTCATTTTGAGTACGCTTCTTCAGTTCCTTCTTTTTTCCTTGTCAAATTTAATAATATTGGTCTGTTTGCAAAAACTTAAAAAAACATCCCTCTGTTTCTATGTCAAAGGAACGAATGCGCATTGAGCTGTTTGGCGTACTAAAAAAGAGTCGACGCTCGCATCAGGCGGTTGTATTGAATATTTAAACATACTTTTGCCTGGTGAGGGAGCTCTAAAATGATATGCATTTGGTATGTATTTTCTAGCCGTCATCATCTCTTAGGGCAAAATATGCAAAGGAAGCTAGAAAGGAGGACTGAGAGGTATTTTTTTTTATTTTTTAATTAGAATTGATTTAATCAAATTTAATACTTAATGTAAAATATATTACAGCAAGCTATAAATATATTAATTAATGGAAACCTGTAAAAGCGTATTGTTTACGGGTTTTGTTAGCAGAAATGCTGCCAGAAGTTCTTTGTAAAATGTATATATAGTATGTTTCCTGTAAACCATAGTCTAATAGTATATGGAAAAATCATAATAATGTACGATAATTGTTGAACTCGGAAACAAAAATCGAATAAAAGCTCCAGTAGTAGTCGTTTTTATACGCCAGTATATTGGACATAAAATTTACAGCATATTGCTGTATTTCAAATTGAAGCATCGGCCGACATGTGTAAACAATAATGACATCCAAAGTGTATGTCTAACGTTTGAAAACCTGGGAATTATTGGAATAATAATTCCATAAACGTTAAGGGGAAGAAAAAAGAAGTTGTGATGTATCAGTTTATGCTGAAGTGTATATTTGATACTTTTTGCCAGAGTAAAAGGAATCAAAGATCACTATTTTTTCAAGAAGAAAGCTTTATCTACTATCAAGTAATTTATATTTGTATTAATTTTACGAGGCTTCGGAGAAAATCCTTTTAATTCTCAATAAACGAAAACTATAGGAAGAGTATATGGCAATTAGTGTCAAATGATTTTATCTTAAAAATCGTACAAACCAACACATTCGGAGTGGTCTAATTGTACAATGAATGAAATTGACATTCACATGGATATTATTTTATTTGTCATCAAATAGACCGTTTGCGTATAGTTCACCTTTGTAGTCACAGCACTCGTACAGTATAGTGAAAACTTTCTAGGAGTAAAAACCAAACCATTGGAGGTTAGATGCAGTTTGCCGGCCTTTCTACTGCGGTGCTCAATGCTTGTTAAATGTTATTTCAAAGACTTTGCGTTTATTTCAAATTCAAATTCCCAAATTTTGTGATTATCAAAGTGGTATTATTGAAAATGCAGAATTATAATTTTCTCATATTACATATTGTCGTATTGGAATTGAAAGGGAAAATAATTTCCTCGTATCTACTCAATAAAATGAGTGTAATCGGGTTGCATTCCATTATATTAAGTAATTTCAATTGAGTAATCTTTTCTTTAATGTAAAATTAATCAAGTATTTAATTGAGATGGTTGATAATGTGAATAATATTTTTCTACAGGCACTGCACAAACTAGGGTGTTAAAATAACACTGCCGGTTGTTCTAGGAGGATCACACCGAAAAAAGGATGTAAAAACATTCAACGTTGGTGTTATTTTTATACACTCTATTGTGTGGTTTTCACAAATGTGTTTTAAAATAACACCAAAGGTGTTGAATTTTGCTCTTGGTGTGTGGTCCTCCTAGCTAGAACTCCGGCGGTGTTAATTTCAACACCATATGTTTGCAGTGTGTACTCAAAATCACATTACTTTATTGCGCTTATACTAAGTACACAGAGAAATTTCGACGTATTTCATATTAAACACCTAGGTTGATTAAAATCAAAATAATTCATAGGTTATTGGGGAAAATATATCAAAGAAAACAGGAAAAAAGAAAAGATTTGACGGTACTAGTTTTACTATCATTTATTGATCTAATTTGCTGTGTGTTGGAAATAATCATGTAAGTAATTTATTCATTAATCCGATCTACTGAGAATTGAACCTGGAACCCTCTGATATGAACACAAGTACCGTACCACGATACTGCTACCTTATATAAGGGAATAATACGAAATTGAATTTATAGCATTACTTTCCTTTCAAATTATTATCATATATTGCAAAGGTAAATGAACCAAATATCATACCAAAAACGTCGAAGGGTTTCATATATATATATATATATATATTAGATATATATATATATAGGTATATATATATATATATATATATATATAAGGATATATATTAGATATATGTATATAAATGAATGAAAATAAGTTACTACGTACATAGTGCTGTTTGTGACTTTTCTGGTGTTACAAATGTCTTGTTATTGGTATAATTTGAAAAATAACTAACATAGCTGATTGAATATTTTTAACTTAATTCAAGTTCACAATCAATTAATTCCAGAACAGGTGTTAAAATGAGTAATTGTTACTATTTTTGCCACAATTTCCTACATTTAATATATTGCATGTTTGTAGGTTAACATTCGCAAATGAAAAAGGGGTGTATTCGTGAAATATTCTCATGAAACTTATAGTTGTATCATTACAAAATAAACAAGAAGAGTTCCTTAAAAAGGACAATCTGCACTAAAGAATTTTAGCTTCTGACAGTAAATTAGGATAGTGTCATGAAACAGTCCATACTTAGTAATTAGTATTAAGTTCCATGGTGATGATAATTCACACTTAAATTAAGATGCTGAAATGCATATTGAAAATACCATTGTAATGAAATACAAATGCGGCTGTAATCATTGCACTTACAATAGAAATTGTTACTTTTGCTACACATATAGTTTTTAAATGGACTATGATGTGAACTCTGCAAAAATATACCACGGAGTCTGAGCTTTTTTTCTGTTTGTCTTGTAAAATAAATTCATCGTCGCGTGCACGCAAAGGACCTCAAGTGATAGGCCTATCAATAGCAAATCAAGAGAAGGCTATGTAACCTTTGACCTAACGGTGGTTTGTATTATTAATGGGATTTTTAACTTTTGCATAACCACAAAATATGGGTAATTTTAAAGGCATAAATTTTAAATCAATATGGTAGTTGTTATTTATAGAAATCCTAGTTATTTTCCAATTTCAACACCAAGGAACAGGGGAACAGCAAATTTTTTGCTACTAGGCCTATATATCGTAAGTGCCTATTTTAATATGCAGGGGACCAGTGCGCCAGTTGTCGCGTGTTTTTGCATAGATGGCTGTGAATCTGTAAACACACCACTTTAATGAGGTAACTCCTTAACTTCTTTTGTCTTTTGGTTTTATTCCCTAATATCTCACTGTAAAACTTTGCAATGTAACTGGACCTTTCATTTAAACTATTTGTGTCAAATCTAAGACTATATTATGTTGTGTAAATCACAGTGCTTTGCAAAATGGTGGTATTATAGTAATCACGAGCATATAATTTCCATTGTCCAATTATCGCTTAAGCATGTTGTTAAGACAGTGTAGTATTTTCTATTTTTTGTACACGCAGCTCCATGCATTATATGCATTAAACATTGACCCATATCAAGCATTATGTTATATCAAGACAGCAATTCCATACAGCCTTATGACATGTATTATGGTACACATTGACCCAGATCAATGTGGGTTTTGCCCTTGGTTGATGGGTTCTAAAAATTCCAGACATCCACAAGGTAAGAAAAATTATGGGAGAAAAAAAGTGAACCACTTTGCATGTATTCATCCGAATGATAACTAGCCACATGTGTAATAATATTTGGGTCATATTCACATGAGGTTTTTAGCTATCTGCTTTTCATCAAGGGTCAAACAGGATAGGGGTCTTTGGTATGTAAAATGGTGGGCAAGTCACAAACGTTACAAAATCACTAAATATTCATCAATGTTTGTAACTCGCCAATATCAAACCGTTTTCAACCATTTGCAACTTAAATTAGGTAATTTCATCCCATTATAATACTAAAACAATCTTTTAAGATTTTTTTTTTAACCAAAAATATTGTTAAACAACACATTTTCACATTCAGTCATAGGTGACAAGCCACAAGGTACATATTCTGCAGCATTTGTGTTACATTGCCCAAGAGATAGAACAGTGCGTGGCATATAATCATATTACCTTGGCTCCAGATCAGCAGTTAAGGCCACCTATGATTGGTGTATGGCGTTGAATAGGCGGATCAAAGTCAACAGTTAGCTATCACTATTATAGTGCTATTTTTAACCATTGTGTGAAAATTGCATCGCTGGGTGTGAATGAGATACTAGCAAACCCACACCCAACCTTTGAGGCTGCAACTGGGAATGTGTGTACAGTATACACAGGGACAGGCACAGGGGAACTTAGACACTGGGGGAAGATATTGGTGGCAAGTCAGTAACAGACTAACCTCGGCCAGAAAAAAAAAAAACCTTTCATTATTATGTCTAAAAACAATAACAAAAAAATCAAATAAAACTCAACTGGCGCGATTCAAAAATGAAGGCTCTTTTTTGGCCTTGCTCAACGCCCGGATCGTCGCTTAGACAGTCAAAAACCATTTAAGCAATTTCGTTCTAGTAAGAACCACAGCTAAAAATTGCATATTTTCTGCTAAACTTCCACTACAAAATGGCATCTTGAGTTTCCGAACGGAATAACATGCGCTGTAAAAATTACGTGGACTTCACAATAAAAACGATCAGAAAAAGATAATTGGCCGTAATTTAAAAATCAAGCAAATACTTTGTGTCCAATTTTCCAGGCCTATTTACGACTAAATTTATAAGAGCGGCTCCAATTTGCACTTTGAATTATATCAACAATTATGCACTATTGTGGATTTTTTCAAATGGTTTTACAGGAAAATACTGTAAATCTTACAGGAAAACAATCCATAAACTGTACAGCCTTTTATAGTTTCCATCCAAATTCACTTATTTTACCGTTGAATGCATTGTTTTACCAAAATTAAAGGTCCATGGTCCGACGCTAATGATCCCAGACTTTACCCGAAGTGGTTCAAAAATGATGGTTAGTCAGTAGAAAAGCTACTGTTTGTCTCCAAAAATTTTACCCTGTGACATATTAGGGCTAAAGGATGTTTGGGTTTGGATGTTATGAGCGAAAATAGGCACTGTAAAAATGTTCTAAAAAGGACGCCGTTTGAGCTGTTTAAACAGTCGCCAGGACTCAAAACGTTGCCAAATTTAACTGTTAAAAGGGACTCGAAAACTTGCAAAGACCGTAAAAAAACGTCGTTTAAACTGTTGCGAGTCCCAGCTGCACAGTCAAAAAACCCTGTTATTTTAAGGCAACATTTTTACGTGTGTCCTATTTTGGTCGACCAATATTGTTTTACATAGTACTCTTGGGCATACAAAATAATGTTTTTAGCTCTATTTCCAAAACGGGTTGAAATATCGGCGCGAAAACCTACAGATGGGGTTTGAGGGAAGGTTCATATATCAAGATTAAAAATTATTATGCACCATTAACATTTTTGTTCATTTGTGGATAGGCCTATTAAGGTAGTTTGTTCGTCAGTGCTTTTTTTATTTCAGCCACATTCACAATCTCGGTAATAACTCGCCAAATATTATATTTTCGGTGTTTAGTTTGATGGATTTCATTTTTACAGTGTACTGTAATTTTACAGTAATTATTTGGCAGAATTGTTGTCAGTAAAATACTGTAAAAAAATTATATTATAGTGTTGCCCAAAATCCGTCTCAGAACAGCTTCACCACATTGTACTAATATAAACTTCGAAGAGACTTTATAGGCTACCCAATGTGTTGTCGAGAGAGAAGATGATCTCGCAATATCCCATTGATCGATCAATGATTGGTTACTTTATAAGCTGTCGTACGGTGGATTTCAAGTACAGCAAACAGACGAATGCATAATGGTCTGTTAGGGAAGACTTTCATTTGGCGTTTGGGTATGATTTCCAAAAGTGAAAAATCTATATATCTACAAATGGAATGTTATTTTTGTCAATATTGGTATATGAAAAGAGCTTGTGATATAGTATCATTAATATTGCAAAAAAACATCAATTTCGCCAAATGGCGATTGGCCTGTTTGGAAATCTTCATGACGATGTGTTCAGCCGACCCTTACCGCTTCCAACCCGCCACGATTTTTTGTAAGCTGTAAGAATGTTGGCGGCAGGTTTTTCAAATGTGTCACGTGCTCCCGACCACACAAGCCTGGCAGAAAAGACTGTACAGGACAGTCCCAGACTTGGCAAAAAAACTAACTGAAAAAGAAAAAATTACTCCTTTTTCGAAAACATGGCCAATTCGGCACCAGTCTTGAGCAGGTTGGAAGTGGTTTTCTAACAAAAGAAAGGGTGATTGAGACTGCAGACGACTGGCAAAGAACAGGCCAAAGACCTTGACAGAGAACTACACATGATTGAAAAAGAACAACTGCATCACGATTTCGAAAAATGGCCAAATTTTCGGCAACCAGGATGGAAGTGGTTTTCTAGCAAAAAAAATCGGCTGTGTGACTGAGCCTTAAAAAATAATGGTGCGGTTTTTGAATGGGAAGGAAGGTACGGCTTGAACACATGAGCGGGTTGGAAGCGGTTTAGCCGATGAGTGGTCTGTGACTCATTAGTGGTTGTGTTGCAGTTGGAAAACGTGGTAGCAATGAGTTTTTTTTTCTTTTTTTTGCTCAAGCGGCGAGGGAGAGAAGGGAGAGAAAATGAGACAACTGGAATGTGAAATCGGCGACTGCGACTCAACTCGCGATTACAGAAGATAAGTCGCCGACTTGCGTCTTGACCGGCAAGGCTGTCGTGTTCGGTCTGCGACTGATTGAGAACTGAACATTAAGTGACATGCTTGATCGCCTAGGGCTAGGCGATGGCATCTCTTTATTGGCACACCAGAGTGGACATAAATACGAAATTGGGACGCTATTTGTATGTTGAACTTGACGACCTGCCTGTTGAACTCGACGACCTACCTGTCCAACTTGACGACCTACCTGTCGCACTAGACGCCCTAACTGTCGACTCGACGATATACATATCGCAGTCGACAGCTTCTTACCTGTTGAAAATATGACGACGATCGATCTTCACGCTCATCAGTCAAACTTCACGCTCTTTAGGTCAAACTTCACATAACGTCGATATTACAAAAATAGACGACGATCGATGTATAAAAATATACGTCTTCGAGGGTACAAAAATATGACGCCGATGTATAAAAATAGACGTCGATGTCCAAAAATATGACGCCGATATATAAAAATATGACGCCGCGATGTACCAAAACTTAGGACGCCGATCTATTTTGCAATATTGGGTGCCCGGGGTTGGGTGACTAGCTGATTACCCAATACCATTAATAGTGGCGGCAAGATGATTGATTGATTGATTGATTGTTGATGATGATCAGCAGTTCATGCATTCATTACAGGTTATTAAAGTTACCATCGTAGCCAAAGGCTGAATTACAGCGATTAAAATACATAAATATACATTATAAAAACCCAATATCCAACAAAAATATAGATACATGTAACATATTTAACTTAACATAAAAATCCCATATGATCGGAACAGGTGAAAATTAAATTTCATCGGCCTGGAGAGCAAGGTTATAAAGCGCCCCTTCACCCAGCGATAGGCGATTGCCCAAAAGTATTAAAGATAAGACGCACATAAATATTTCAACATACAGGAGTCGCGAAGGATAGACGTCGAATAAATATTTCACCAGCAGAACGTCCGTGAGAGATAGACGTCGCATATAAAATGGCAACATACAGAACATCGTGAAAGATGGAAGTCACACTCTTCTCACCATCCAGAACGGTCGTGAAAGTGAAAGATAGACGTCACACATTATCTCAACATACAGAACGTCGTAAAAATAGAACGTTTCAATATCGGATTTATGTCCGCTCTGGCCTTGCCATATTCTCTTGTCTTGTAAATTTGAGCAAGACTGCAGCCGATTTTGAAGAAATGTCGTTTTGTGTATTGGGACTAGGTTGGGGTCGCGTCGCGGGTTGTCTTCATTTGACGGTAAAGCACCCAGTAAACTGGAGAGGCGATTGCATGGGATTGCCCGCGATTGAGAAATCGTGCGAGCGTCCAGGCCATCGTAGATTTGGTGTCACTCGGTGTGCAGTCCACACTTTAAATTCATTACGATCATCTACGATAAATGGCACGAAACCAAAACCCCGAAACAAACACAAGACTCGTGGCACAACAAGTGGCACAACAGTCCTTGGTGGTGCCACGTTGGCTGGCACAACGGTCCTCACATAGCGCGCGATTGGTCTATACACGTGCGATTAATCGCCGAACCTCGAAGGATAGTCGTACATAAGACTTCCACCAATCGTGCTATTAGTCGCACCACTCTAAAACAATGACCAATCGTACGATAGTCGGCCCACTAAAAGGACTTGAGTGCCCCCATCGCACGACCAAATGCGATTGTATGCGACGGTCAAACCTTGGTTCAATCGCAGAAAGGTTTTTGAACATGACCGAACACCTCTCTGCGACAGGAGGGAATGTGACTACCTGCCACAGCCCGCGCTCGTCGCCGATCAAGTGGCCACACTTTTTAAGATGCCGAGGAAGACTGCTGCGTGTGCCAATCGCAACTAGTCGCATTCTAGTTGTAACCTGTCGTATCTCCAGTGTGACTGGAGGCTTAACGCTTGGCGTCCAAAACTCGGCGACCAATCGACGAGCAAGTCTTGACAGCGACAGTCACAACTTGTGCCGTCGTTTCAAGATCGGCGACTAATCGGGGACGAAACAAGTGGCGTCGCCAATTGAACGTGCTGGATCTTGTTGATTCATGATGCTGTCGCCTACAGCTCGGCGTTTCAGCATCCCCTTGTTCGTGATGCGGACGGGAATACTCGCAGACTAATCATCCCTATGGCGCGGATAAAAATGGTAAATGTGCAAGTTTTGAAGCAAGACCTCTAGCCGATTTGAAAAAAAATGCGGGTTCTTGTGTAGGCGGGAAGTGATTGGGTAAGGAGCTGTCTTCTGTGTGCCCATACCTTTAAGGTGCGTTAATTAGCATTTGGACGCTTTGATTCCAGTTTCTTTCTTTCTTTCAATATCAACCTATAGACAAACCTGAAGTCGTTAAGTTCCACGTGCAGTCTAGTATTACGGGACGATATGCCAACACATTCATTACAGTAAAGTCGCATTGGAGCATGAGTCTATAGAGGGCCGAGGTTCCACTGACCACCAGAAGAAAGCATTATTTATAAGCGATTTCTTATGTAAGACCTTCTATGTACTTGTGGTATTGAAAATTTAGTTTCTAAAGTTATTAATGACGAAATATCATTTATTCGGGCATATTGTGTTGTCACTCTGTTGTTTGGTGTTTGGCCGAAGATTCTAAACATTTTTGTATCGGGGTTCTGTACACTCAAAGTAGCGGTATTGCGTAGCGGTATGGGAGACCTGGGTCTTCCATAGGGACCAAGTTTAAAAGTAGACCGGGTGTGGCAGGAGATAGGAGATATAGTCCTCCTGGGCTCACAGTACGGAACAATGGTGAACAATAGGGTAAACGATTCAGTTGGACTATTCACGCAACATTAGTCACGTTTATTCCGTTTCCGTCTATGGAGCGGAATTGATACCGCCGGACTATGATTAATTTCACAACCGGTGTAGAATACTTATAGTCCGGCGTATTCATAGTCGGGAACAATGGTGATCAATCGGGCAATCGATTCAAATTGACCTGCTTCACGCCGCAATTAGCTCACGCTTTATTCGTTATCGTCTATGGAGCCGGACTGTGGCCCCGACGGACTATATCTTGCTTCACACGGGTCTAAGTCAAAATTAGTTTTGGCCAATATCGACAGTTATTCACGTTTTCTTCAAAAATAATTAGCACAGATTAAGTGACAATTTTCAAAATTAATACAAAAGTACCACATGTCAATGCAGGGGAAAATGTCTTTTGGGTGGGACTAAATTACACTTAGACCGAGGTCTAACACCCAATCTGTGCCAGAAAGAGGTCATGAGCCCATAACCGAAACCTGCACCCCCGGGGATTTTGGAGACCCACTATGTTTTGGAAAATCTATACATATAGCTATCAAAATCAGGTTGTCTGCAAAAATCCCCATCCTGGGTTAAAGAGGAGAGCGATTTTTTCAAAATGGCGGCCATATTCAACTTAATGCCTTTTTTGACATAATTTAATTTTTGATCCAAAATTAAGCACTATGTGACTACTCGTCGCATCAAACACACCAAGGATTAGTTGAACACCTTTTGGCATGCTTAACCTGCCTTAGAG
>JAMKCH010012657.1:0-35701 GCA_023653785.1 Ophioderma brevispina
CTTTAACGGCGGTGGATGTTTAGAATCTAAAAACCAACGGTAGGTTTGCTGCCAAAAATCGGCGTCGTCATATTTTGGTTGAATCGACGAAGAAGGAATATGTGGTGTAACAGTATCACGAGAATCGGCAGATACTTTTTCCACAAAATAGAGCAAATCGATACATATGCCTCCGTGATCAAGCAAATTTGGTTGCTGTGCAGATATCTCCATTGAAATCACATCTTTATCTTCCTTGATAAGCATTTCTTTATAGCTCATCCAAACTGATCGCCAACCTTGGAAACTCTGAGATAAAAATAACTGTTCCCCTGCAATGGTTTTACGGCCTTCTACTGTTTTATGAAATGTAATTGTTAGGTTTCCGGATGGCTTTGCTACTTCTCTATACATCCAAAACTTGAAGCCCCTAGACACACGCTTATCTTTGCTTAGTAATGCTGCAAACGAAAGGGTCAATCGTGGGATTACAGACGATTTGTTGGTACCGCTTTCCCACAGCAAACAATGTGAACCACTTTTATAGTATTTAGTCGAGAGTGAAACTGTCGAAAATTCGGCGGTGAAGTTCTTCAGTTCGGATGCATCTTCAAAATCCAACAGAGTAACTGTTGAAAGAAAGAACAAACAATACACGAACACATGGTTAATTTCCGTGATGTCTTTCAGAGGTTCAGCAGCACTACCTAATACACAGTTATCTACGGAAATACTGGCAACTTTGAACAAATTTTTTTCACATTTTTTAAAAACTCTTACAGAGCAGATACAACAATAACATACCAAATCACCAAGGCACCAAAACACAAAAAAGGCCAAAAAAGTGTTGCATTGCCCTCAGCGCCCGCTCGAAAAATCGCCGACATTTCGGACCAGTTTTTTTTAAAATAATATTTTGGAGTATTTCTACACAATTTGATCTGGTTTCCAACATATTAATCTACTCTTTATTTTTATATTATATTGTAGACATTTTTGAATAAGAAGCAATTTTTAATTGATGTTACCGAAATATGAAAGTCTAGAAACCTGCAGTCACATGAGATTACTTTCTAAGCAATGTGTTTACCAACCAATATGGTTTTACTTATTTTTCGATTAAAAAAATAAAAATCTGATTTTAATTGCCGTACGGTATGGAATATGCTGATATTTCAAGTTAAATTAATAAACGATGTGATGAAAATTGTTTCTGATTGAATTGATGAATTTTGAGGTAAGTTCTACAGTGCAATTTGATGGATTTGGGTAATAAAATTCGTAACTCAGTTACATAAATTTTCAAGATCGAATAATAAAGGAACATTTCAGCATTAGAAATAAGGTGCTCAGCTAGCTTGTGTTTGTTCACCTAAAACTTTGAAGAAAACATGAAGAAACTTATATAATAACTTTCATATGATGGAATGTTGTAGTTGTATCCCTGAGATTTTTAAGTCTAAAGAACTAAAACAAAAATCTGACGATCCGCCCTCCCCGATTTTAAAGATGCAACGAGAGATTTCAAATAAAAGGTGTCCCGAAAAAAATAATATGGAAATTCTCATTTTGGTACTGGTGTAACGCTTTATATCAAAAATATTCCCATCTGTAAGGATTAGGCTGAGAACTGTTTCTTTGGTACAAATATTGTGAAACTTCTAGTTTCGTATAGGAGCAAATACGAAATTCAGCCTATGTTTTCTATTGAAACATATTAAGCATACAAGTCGCCTTGTGTTTTCATCTTAAGTTATTTCTGCAACCAAGTAAAAAGGTAGAGAGTCCTTTGAGCGTCTAATCTATATGAAATCACTACAAAAAACAGAAAATATGGATGAATTGAAAACTCTCGTTGCACCTTTAAGCTGTTGAGGGCAACACAACAATTATTGTTTAATAATAATAATAATAACTGGATTTGTAAAGCGCCTAATTGCCAAAGGATACAAGGCGCTAGAAGAGAAACAGAGGAAAAAGAGATGAGCGAACCCAAACAGCAACTATATGTTGGAAAAGAGATGAGTTTGAGAGACTTAGTGATGATTGCTTTAGGGAAGCATTCATTGATGAGTAAGGGTAGCACATTCAACAGCCTGGCCCCAACAATTAGAAAAAGGCTCAATCACCAGCCTGCTTATTGAGATGTATGAAACACAAGGACAGTGTGACTTGAGGAGACGATGGAGGGAATGGGTGGATTTCCTGAGATTGAACAGAGGAGAGAGGTAACCAGGTGATGAATTTCCCAGAGATTTGTAGACATGCACCGTGTACGAAATGAATGCGTGGGAAACGGTAACCAGGAATTCATGAAGTAGGGGAGATGTATGAGTATTTTCGGCTCTTGAAGATCAGTCTACTAGCACTTTGTTTTGTCAGTCGTTGGAGTCGTGTGAGATTTTTCTTGAAAACCATAAGAGAGTAACAGCAGTTAAGTCCAGCCGTGACGAATTAGGGCACGAACAGCATTGTGACAAGCATTGAAGTCCAATACTTCTTAATCCGACGGAGTTGCGATCTGCCAGTGAGAGAACTACAAAGATGATATTGTGATCTGACATTGTCACGAAACGGTCAAAAATGACACCCAAGTTTTTAAAACCCGGGTAGTGAAGGGATTCCATGGGCCGTCCAATGAAACTCTATGGTGACGGCGTTCCATAATGTGAAGGAGAGGAGATAATGAAGATCTCAGTTTTGTCCTGGGTTCATCATAATTTTTGTTGGGGATCATCCAAGATTTTAAAAACTCCTTACACAGCACGAAACTTAAGCAAAGCAAACAAACAGCATCCCCAGGTCGGGCGGATCAAAAATATAAAACATTGCCCATCATCGGCCATATATATGATAATCAATAGATGCCTGCGAATGATTGACCAATGACCTGAGAATAGTAAACGAAGGACTGGGGCCAACACAGATCCCTGCGAGACCCCATATCTAAGAAGAGCATCTTTAGACAAAGTGCCATTCACCACTGACCTGGCTGCGGGAATATCACAACATAGGACCTGAACCAGTCACTCACAGTTCCCTTGAGCCCCAAGTCTTCTGAAAGACGCTGTATAAGGATGTCATGATCAACAGTGTCGAACGCGGCAGATAAGTCGATCATCACCAAGAACAACGCCCTGCTGTTATCATAGGCTCTAAGGAACTTATCCTGAACAGAAAGGGGGCAGATTCGGTGCTATGGGCACAGCGGTAAGCTGACTGTAAGGGTTCAGACAGTTTGTTTGAATCAACATAGGATGTTACCTGGGAGATTAAACGACCTTTTCAATAAGTTTTTGTGCCCACAAAGGGCCGATTCGAGCCGCCGGTATTCTTTAATTGCTGACAATCCGGGGAAAGGTTTTTGAGAACAGGCGTTATAATTGCCTTGTGAAACTCCGGGAACATACCGAATAAGTGAGGAATTAATAATGCTACAACAAAACCGGATAACGGAGGAGAGATGATTCTTCACTAACCATGTGGCTGGGAACAACTACATTTTGATGGACATTTCACAATCAGATTTTGTAAGTCATCAAACATACTAGATTGAATTTTGGACATGTTGCTATGTAAGGGGTTTTGACATCATAGACCACGGTAGTATTTTTGAAAATTCAAGACCTATCCCCTCAGATCGCATTTTCTCAACTTTTATACCAACAAAGAATTCACAAATCATTTGTTAGTTTGTCTGAGGAGGCAGAATCTGGTAAAACTCTATTATTTGTATTATAACTCACTGACTGTCTTGTATCATGGCCTTAGTATAAACACATAGAAAAGGTGTTATTATATATCAGTCTTGCAAGATTAATGGCATTTGCCAGTCTCCTCTGTTTTAGCCTAAAATACTCAAATCAGCATTTTCTGTGACCAGAATTTTTAAATTATGAAACACTAACGTAAAGAACATCGAAAACCCCATCATAGAGGCTCATAGTCAGTATACGGCTAACAAGCTCTATGAAGTTGATGTAAGATATAGAAATTTCGTTGAGAAAACATCATATCAATTATGACATTGCAAGCCATCACTTTCTTAAAGTGATAATTTTTTGAGGATACGAATTTCTCTCAAATTGGCAGTGGGACGGTTGTTCTAGCCGACTACTGGAACGTTCGAAAGTGTAATTGGACAAACAAGTACAAAAATACACCGGCAAAACCTTGTTTTTGACTTGCCTGCTATCGTACTCGTCCCTATAGAAACCCGTGCTTGAATTTCTGTCGGTCACGACAGAAATTACTAATCATCATCTTATTACATAAACGGGGCGTAGTCGCTATTCACTTCAGGCGTGATCTAATACATTGGTAAGCATTTCAATATGCAAAAAATCGGGGTTCGAAAAAGAAATTAGGGCGCTTCTTTCTTGGAAATCTCTATGTCTCTTTAATATAACTAACTGTGCATTGACAGACATTTTAAATGCTATAATGACCTCTTATGGTCGTTTCCTGTCTTTCTGAAAGGGGCGACTTGTTTAGTAATCGTGCATTATTTTTATTTAAAAAATTCCCTGAGCCTAAGGCATAGTCTGACGCTTAATAGCCTCGACCCCCAGGGACCCCCATATTTTACCGGAATTGGAAGTAGCTTCATAATTTTTGGTATTTTTCTCATTCCCTGTGAAATCTTAGGGCTAAAGGATTTGGCTTTGATGTTATAAGCGAAAATATGTTCCATTTTGGTCGCCTAACCCCAATGTTAATTTTACAGAGGACTCTATGGGATACAAAATCACGTTTTTCGCTTCACTTCAGAAAATCGGGTTGAATATTGGCGCAAAACTTACAGATGGGGTTCTGGGTGAATTAAGGCCATTTTATCCAGGATCATCCCCCTTTAAAATGTAGACTACTCAACTACGGACGATCCTAAGCCTTTAATGTCGCATAACACATCTCCTCAACAATTGGAAGTCATACGATAAAAAAAATCAGACATGGTACTCGTACCGTAATTACATTATACTTCTCGACTTATACGCTATAGTCTAACACGGTATTTCGGTATTTACTGCGCTTACCAGGAGCGCCAGCAGAAATACAGTTTTGGATTACATGGATATGCTCTATCTTCACGGTTTTGACTGGTGTTTGATGCCTAAATCATGTACGGAGGAGACTTTTTGGATTTATTCTTCAACCAGGTCGACTGATTCACACGACGAATATGGTGTCCTAGCATCAAATCTAGGCCTTGGCTGGATCTGATCATTCTTATCTAAATGCTGGTAACACCAAGGTTGTACGTTAACCAATACGGGCAATACGACCCCATTGCCACTGGTCTGTTTTTCCAGGATTGTTCAAAAGATCCAAGCTGCAATTGAATTGCCCGATTGTTTTTGTTGAGTTTGTGTGTTATACAAGGTTCCTGTTAAAGGTGGCCTCGATATCAAAATGACATTAGAGAAAATTATTATGGTCATAAAGCGTGAAAAGCGAACGATAGTTTTTATGTGATTTATAATAATTTAAATGTAGGTAGAATTTGAAATAAATGGGGGGATCTAAGACCTCTGGAAAAGAACGTATTTTTTAAAAGTACTGTTTGTCAACTTTTACAACAGGGTTCAATGAGAAGGAAAACGAATAAATTTATAAATTTAAACAAATCTTTCAATTATGTTATTAACGAGATCAGATGGTTATGACGCACGGGGCCATTGTTGATGAGTAAATTCTACGCCAATATTGTAAATGAGGTGCCGTCTGGTACCCGTCTGGGTGCATAGTAAGCGTCAATAAAGCACGCCCGCAAGTTAAGTTTTTATCGTGATCCGGGGGGTAGGACATTGCCAACCTAACAGCAAATTCAAATGGCATCAACTTTTGGGTGTTAGTCTGTTTCAAAGAATTAACGGTAGGGAGGCGCTTCTACGCACATATCGAAGGGTCACACAGCTTGACTAAAGACTAGGACCTTGGTCACGAATATTTAAATCTAAATGACCGTTATTGGAAAAATTAACACTATTTTGCAGCGGGGTTGGTAACAGTGACAGGAGATTTTTTTTTAGGATACGGAATTTCTCTCAAATGTCACGGAATCGGTTGTAGACACGTACCGAGAACGTTTCGAAGGCCTATGAACAAACAAGTACAAAAGAAAACCGCAAACCTGCTATCGAAATCTTCCCCTAGAACACCATGCTTTGACTTCTGTCGTGCACGATAGACAGAAAGTACTAAATATCATCTTACTACATAAAGACGGAGTATTAGGCTTATTCATTTCAGGTGTGATATAATAATTGGTAGCATTTCCAAATATGCAAAAAACTGGGGTTCGACAAAATTGGGGGGCCGCTCTTTCTGGAAATTCCTTCATGTGTCTTTAATCCACTTATCCCGACGGATTTTGAAGTCAATAATTTTTTTCTTAATTTACATATATGACTTAGATCTTTTGAAAAAAAAAAGGGTTAAGAGATAATTTTTAATGTAACTGGGACCGAGACTGCCATAGTAATGAACGTAGCAATTCCCCAAATTACATTTGGAAATCCCAATGCGCAAATCGAGCAGATCGTGTCCACCCCCTCCCCCTGTCGGGATCAGGACACGTCTGCTCGATTTGGGCATTTGGGATTTTCAAATGGTTTTTATTTTAAGTGCATTCGCTATGGCATTACAAAATCACCTCTTTAAAGGAGAACCTTGATTCAAAATAACTTACACAATATACGCCCCCCTATATAACAATATTGAAAACAAATATGAGTGGTTTCATGTAAAACGGAATTATACTAACAATAAAACGAATTAAACGCATTTGTCTGACCACGCGCCTATTTGAAATTCGCGCTACGTGTATGGGATATGTTATTTTGTGTTATTGCGATAGGACGGACAGTAGCGTCATACATGCTTCACGCATGATGCTGTCTAATGGTATTTCCTATGGCAGTATTGACCGAAAAAACTGCGCTGTCTGTATCGCATAACACGTTATACACTATAGCGCGTTTTTAAATAGCACTCCTGGTCAGACTAGAGGGTTTTAATTTAATCATTGTTAGGGTTATATCATTCAGTTTTTTTTATGAAACCACTTCGATATGGGGTCAATAATTATTTATAGATGTATATGTTAATATTATTCGTTTGTACGGGTTTCCTTTAAACCTTCGTTCGATTAAATCTTGTAATATGGATTAACCCAACTGTAAAACAGTGTAATTTCAAATAACGGTTCATTATTTGATTTACATATTCGTGACCAGCGGCTTGTGCCGAATATCACGGCACGTCACGTAAATCATTGGGTAGGAGAAAGTAGGGAGAATTCAGTTCGTGATCCCGTTGCAGAAACATGATTCAGGGGATTAATGGCAACAAATCAAATGTAAACCCTGGCCCCCGGCCGAACGTGAGTGTCCATACCACAGACTCACGAGGACAGTAACTGGAATTGGAACCGCTTCAAGTTCAACCATTTTCAATTTTCACAACTGTTTACAGCTCTTACGCACATATCCCAATTGTAGGTGCAATGCTGCACGTCAGACATAACCTTTTATTCCTGCAGGTGACTAATCAGAGGGATGGATTGACTTAATCCCTTCATTCATTCTATAGTATACTGGCAATATCCAGTTGAAGGTGCATTGAGGCACGCCAGACCTTTATATTCTACAGGTGATGTAATCAGATGGATTAGATTGACTTAATGACTTCATTCATTCTATTACTTACTGGCATATCCAATTGTAGGTGCAATGATGCATGCATACTTTATATTCTGCAGGTGATGTAATCATAAGGGATGATGATGACTTAATACTTCATGTCATTCTATATTTACTGGCATAAGCCAATTGTAGGTGTAATGAGGCATGCCAAACCTTCATATTCTGCAGGTTATAAAGCAGAGATGCAGTGACTTAATCACCTTCATTCATTCTATTATTATACTGGCATATCCCAATTGTGGGCAATGAGGCATGCCAGAACCTTTATAGTTCTGCAGGTGATGTAATCCGAGGGATGAGGATTGACTTATACCTTCATTTATTCTACCCTCCTCGTAGGATTGGTTTGACAGCCTACTGCTTTGTTCTTTATGTCACAATAACTAGCAGTTAAATATTGTACTTACAAGTGTTGGCCTCTTTAATATCCTGTATATCTGATTAGGTACGCATATTTATGTGTAATAGTTTAAGAAAACAGCCATGTAAACAAATGGTAGCGGTGACGATGCCAACTCTTGGGAGAAGCGTGTTGTGGTGGTTTTCATAAACTGATCTTTGATCAGAAAATGCCTCTGCCGCAATGATAATCGGCGAGCAATCATGACTGTAGAAGTTTTTGAAAACTATGTTCCGAACACGTAATGTACAAGTATTTTACATCATGTTCCGGCGTCTCCGGTGTGTATTTTTGTTGTTGTTTTTTCGTTATATAAGAAGTTTATGTACCTCGTTTTATGAATTAGCTTATGCCCCAGACATGCCCCCAGTGTGAAAATAAATGGCTGAACGTTTTGACTAAATTTGAAAGTTGCCCGGGGGCGTCTTGGATTTTTCGTTGGGCACCCATTCTCGTTGTCCATGGGTTTTTCTGAAAGTGACCTCTAAAGGGAACAATTTTCGGTTAAAATAATACCCGGTCCTTCTAATGGGCACCAGCTTTGGTGAAATGATACTAGTTTCAGTGAAAATATACACCTTACAGACAGCAGTAATATGAAATCCTTACTGTGCTTTTTTAAATATTTTTCCACTAGTATTATCCAGTTAGTATACTCTCTTTTTAATTACACTTATAGGCCTAATGTATTATAAACATATTTACTTGTTGCAAATATTTTTTGATTAATATTGTAACAATTAATTTTTCACTGTAATACATATTTTACAACATATTATTTTTTTTTTTTTTTTTTTTTTAAAAAATTTGAATATACTATGAATGAACAAATGAAAATGATTGAAGATTGAAGGTAATTTGGCGTGAGATTATACCCCTTGCGGGACCTGTTCTCAATAATGAAAAAGATACACATTTAATATAGCCAATATACAAGAAAAATGACACTTGTGCTACTTCAAGAAAAATACAACACACTAGGGTTATTTTGCTGATATGTTTAGGTTAATTTTCCTATTAAACCAGTCACAATCACACAACTGAATTTGTACCTCCAGCGGGAGTAGAACGTGATTATTTGAATTGATAGCCCTATCGGTAGTCCCTCATTACAGCTGCTAGTCCTCTTTTTCGGAACGACATGGGTTCCCGACCAAAAATCCTAGAACCCCACCCCCCCCGGGCCGTTTTGATCGGTTTTCCATGGAAGCCGCCATTAGTTTGAGTATTTACTTCGCAGCATTCAATCTCGTCCTGATTCGCTGATTCCCGATGACCCGAATCTTTACGCAATGAAGAAAACAACCACGAACTGAAATTTTCTCGAGCGAGAAAATTCTGATTAGGAATAATCCTCGGCAGGGCCACTTGATAGAATAACATTGCAATTTGGGCGTCAGATAGATCGTCAAAAGTCAGGTGGGTCGATTTGCTTCCTTTATCTCTATTCTTCCAGTTTGACCGTGCTCACACAGGAATCGCTCACAGTATAAAACTGGAATTATTTCATCATGTTCAACTGGTAAGCTCTACTGATTTTCGCGGCCGTCAGTATGGAGTACCAAGAGATTAAACTTCACGAGAGAGACACGAGTTTCTTCCATTAAGAAGTTACTTGGTTAGAGGGCTGGGATTTCATTTTCTATCTACGGACTTATAGTTGAGCGCTTTGATGCTGCCTTGATAGGAGTTTTCAAGACATTAATTTCTCGGTGTTCAACATAGAGGTTGCTACTTTCCAGTCTGACCAGGACACTGCACTATACGTGTCTCAGAAATAAATGAAATAGAGTAAAGGACTAAATCAGAAGGAAATGAGTAAAGAAATAAATAATGAAATCATCCCAAAAACTCTTCCCAAAGTGCAAATGGCCCGAGGTTTTAAGTATTAAAGTTCAAGATTAAATTGAAAAGTTCCGTCCTTTATAATGCTTTAATAATGTTCCTTGGTGAACTAAAAAAAAGCATAGGAAAACAAATTATCAAAACAGGCTATTTTAAATTTACGGTACGTTTATAAATTAGATCTGGGTCGGGGTTGATCTCAATCAACCATTGTGGTGTTAAGACATGGATAAAGATAACTGCCCATTAAGGGAACAATATGAACAATGTAAGATCGACTTTTTATTGGCGCGAAATGTCCAGTTTATCGCAATTAGGGAGAATATAGATTTGAATGCTGTTGAACACTTGTTGCTTACCACTCTTTCTGAGCACTTACTCACCACTTCTTTCCCTACCTGGATGCTTACGCGACTCGCCGTGACTCGCCATGAGTATTCTTCACCCAAGCCGTGACCGCTATAGCTACGCGTCCGTAATTATTTCCCGCGGTGGTGTCTGTGTTCACAGACTGCGGAAAGATATTATCGAATGGTACTGCGCGAGAGATAAACGTTATCAGTCCCACCATAGCGACACTTATCTCAATAGCTCCGAAACGAAGGGTTTCTATGTGAGGCTTTTGCATCAGAGGGCCCGTTTACCTATGTTTTGCAGTTGATGTAATCAGAGGGATGAGGATTGACTTAATACCTTCATTCATTCTATTATTATACTGGCATATCCAATTGTAGGTGCAATGAGGCACGCCAGACCTTTATATTCTGAAGTTGATGTAATCAGAGGGATGAGGATTGACTTAATACCTTCATTCATTCTATTATTATACTGGCATATCCAATTGAAGGTGCAATGAGGCACGACAGACCTTTATATTCTGCAGGTGATGTAATCAGAGGGATGAGGATTGACTTAATACCTTCATTCTATTATTATACTGGCATATCCAATTGTAGGTGCAATGAGGCATGCCAGACCTTTATATTCTGCAGGTGATGTAATCAGAGGGATGAGGATTGACTTAATACCTTCATTTATTCTACCCTCCTAGTATTGATTGGGTTGCCAGCCTACTTGCTTTGTTCTTTATGTCAACAATAACATAGCAGTTAAATATTGTACGTACAAGTTTGGACTATTTAATATCATGTATATCTGATTTAGGTAAGCATATTTATGATGTAATATTTAAGAAAACAGCCATGTAAACAAATGGTATCTGGTGACGATGCAAACTATTGGGAGAAGCGTGTTGTGGTGGTTTTCAATAAACTGATCTTTGATCAAAATGCCTCTGCCGCAATCGATAATCGGCGAGCAATCATGACTGTAGAATTTTTTGAAAACTATGTCCGAACACGTAAATGTGTAAAAGTATTTTACATCATGTTCCGGCTGTCTCCGGTGTGTATTTGTTGTTGTTTTCGTTATATAAGAAGTTTATGTACATCGTTATGAATTCAGCTTTACTGCCCAAGACATGCCCAGTGTGAAAAATAAAGGATGAACGTTTGACTAAATTTGAAAGTTGGACCGGGGGCGTCTTGGATTTTCGTTGGGCACCCATGCTCGTTCCATGGGTTCTGAAAGTGACCTCTAAAGGGAACAATTTTCAGTTAAAATATACCCGGCCTCTAATTGGACCAGCTTTGGTGAAATGATACTAGTTTTCAGTGAAAATATACACCTTACGGTACAGCAGTAATATGACATCCTTACTGTGCTTTTTTAAATATATTTTCCACTAGTATTATCCCAGTTATATACTCTCTTTTGAAATTACACTTATAGGCCTAATGTATTATAAACATATTTACTTGTATGCAAAATATTTTTGATTAATATTGTAACAATTAATTTTTCACTGTAATGCATTATTTACATAATTATTTATCATATTGTTTTTTGCTGTAGGTCTATTCTATGATGAACAAATGAAAAATGATTGAAGATTGAAGGTAATTTGCAGTGAGATTATACCCCTTGCGGGACCTGTTCTCAATACATGAAAAAGATACACATTTAAAATAGCCAATATACAAGAAAAATGACACTTGTGCTACTGCAAGAAAAAATACACACTTAGGGTTATTTTGCTGATATGTTTAGGTTAATTTTTCCTATTTGTATCATTGAACCACAATCACAACTGAATTTGTACCTCCAGCGGGAGTAGAACTTGATTAATTTGAATTTGATAGCCCTAGCGGTAGTCCCGCATTTACAGCTGCTAGTCCCTCTTTTTTTCGGAACGAGCAAGGGTTCCCGACCAAAATCCAAGACCCCCCGGGCGTGTTGATCGGTTTCCATGGAAGCCGCCATATGTTTGAGTATTTACTTCGCAGCATTCATCTCGTACTGATTCGCTGATTCCCGATGACCCGGAATCTTTACGCAATGAAGAAACAACCACGAACTGAGAATTTTCTCGAGCGAGAAATTCTGATTAGGAATATCCTCGGAAGGGCCACTTGAGAGAATAACAATTGCAATTATGGGGCGGCAGATAGATCGTTCAAAAGTCAGGTGGGTCGATGTGCTTCCTTTGTATCTCTTTCTTCCATGTTTTGACCGTGCTCACACAGGAATCGCTCACAGTATAAAACTGAATTATTTCATCAAGTTCAACTGTAAGCTCTACTGATTTTCGCGGCCGTCAGTATGGAGTACCAAGAGATTAAACTTCACGAGACAAGAGTTTCTTCATTAAAGAGTTCGTGTTAGAGGGCTGGGATTTCATTTTCTACGGACTATAGTGAGCGACTTTGAGGCTGCCTTGATAGGAGTTTTCAAGACATTATTTCTCGGTGTTCAACATAGAGGTTGCTACTTTCATTATGACCAGGACACTGCCACTCATAAGTGTTACAGAAATAAAGAAATAGAGAAAGGAATAAATAAAGAAGGAAAGGAGTAAAGAAAGAAATAATGAAAGACATCCCAAAACCTTCCCAAAGTGCCAAATGCCCTAAGGTTTAGTAAAAGTTCAAGATTAAATTGAAAAGTTCCGTCCTTTATTACATGCTTTAATAATGTTCCTTGTGAAATAAAAAAAAGCATAGGAAAACAAATTATCAAAACAGTGCTATTTTAAATTTACGTGTACGTTTAATTAGATTCTGGGGGCGGGGTTGATCTCAATCACCCATTGTGTGTTAAGGACATGGATTAAAGATAATTGCCCATTAAGGGAACAATATGAACAATAGCGTAGATCGACTTTTTTGGCGCGAAATGTCCAGTTATCGCAATTTAGGGAGAATATAGATTGGAATGCGGTGAACACTTGTTGCTATACACACTCTTTCTGACACTTAATCACAATTCTCCCTACCTGATGATTTACGCGACTCGCCGTGACTCGCCATGAGTATTCTTCACACAAGCCGTGACCAGCTATAGCTACGGCGGTCCGGTAAGTATTTCCCGCGGTGTTGTCTGTGTCACAGACTGCGAAAGATATTATCTAAATTGGTACTGCGCGAGAGATAAACGTTATCAGTCCACCATAGCGAAACTTAATCTCAAATATCTCCAGAAAACGAAGGGGTTCTATGGAGGCTTTTGCATCAGAGGGTCCGTTACTATGTTTTGTGTTGAATATGTATCGTAATTGGGTCTGAACCTATAGAACCTAGCGAGAAAATTGAACGTTTTTGTCGGGTACTTCGGTGCTCGCAGACACGGAAAAGTGAACACGCAATCGCTACGGTCGCATCCATTTTTCCCACAATGCCTTTCGATATTTTTCCAGTCTTGAGAATTTTCAAACACTGGTTTAAATTTACGCAAACTTTCAATTTTCAATTCTGTTTCAATTTTAGAAACAGGATTACGTACCGGACCGCCGTAAGCTATAGCCGATTTGAATTCACTGTTGGTGTTAAGTTGGCATTTCCTACCCCCCTCCCCGATTGTAATTAGACATGTAAAGGGGACCTACAGCTAAGAAAGCTATTTTTTACACTTTTTGTACATAGCACCATCACCAATGTAATTGTTTTTAATTTTCTAACACATTCAAAATGAACGCATTCTTAAGGGGAACCATATAATACTTTCGTTCTACCAATTAAAATATAATTTGTTATGTCACTAGAGAGCCCTTTTTAATTGTTTTGCTGGGAGGGAGGGAGGGAGGGAGGGAGGGACCTTGTACACGAGGTCATTTGGGTACAGTGCTGAAACAAATGATGCATACAGCACTCAATGGAGAACACAATGGACACTCAGTCACACGAGCATTCTATTATGTGCCACCGGGACCAGGCAATATTGCCATTCTAATTTTAACCTGGGATTTTACACTTAGGCCATGAGGCCAAAGCGAAAAAGATGCTTGGATAAGGACCAGGGTGGCGCACCCCTGGGAAGTACATAATTCTTCCGAAATAATTTTCCTAAAATTATAGAAATCAGTTCTACGTGTGTTCTCACTTCTAGTATGTGCACATTCTCGAGAAAATGAATTAAATGTCATCTCAATTTATGCACTGAATATCAGTGACTACTGGATGTACACCATGATTCATTGACTCCAGCAAATAATGGGGGCTATTGATAAGTAAATCCGCTCGGTATGTAGAAGACCAAACACTTCACAGATTCCTTTTTCATCTGCAACTGCAGAGCCATTGTTATTATTCACGCAACTGAAAAGATTGCAGGTGCTATAGCATCACCCCGATTTAGATTAAGCGGCAAGTTACGGGTTTGGTTCTGCACAAAGATGTTAGGTCACAGTTTTCCACCCCATTTCTATGCAATTTATTGCTTTCATAGCAGAAATCGAAAATCATTCCCCTATATGAAATGCTGGTGAACCGGTGCCGAACAAACTTTTAATTGAATAGAAAAGCGGTCCAATATTAATATAACTAAGTTATGGGTGTTGGTTCTGCACCAAGATGTTAGGTCATAGCTTGCC
This sequence comes from Ophioderma brevispina, assembly GCA_023653785.1. Taxonomy (NCBI): domain Eukaryota; kingdom Metazoa; phylum Echinodermata; class Ophiuroidea; order Amphilepidida; family Ophiodermatidae; genus Ophioderma; species Ophioderma brevispina. The sequence continues at coordinate 14,858 of JAMKCH010012657.1, forward strand.
AAACAGACTTCCTTCATGATTTTTGCTCATCTTCGTTTTCTTTTTGAATAAATGATGAAATGTACGATCAAAGTTATTGAACTCCCAGCAGAAGTTTGAGTTTTATTTTCTTCGTGAATGAGGCTGTAGCTCAATCTAAACAGGGCGGTGAAAACAATTCAAAAGCTTTTAACGTCATTACAATAACAATGGTTTTGCAGTCCTAGAGATTCTGAAGTTCGGTGTCCTATTCATCCTATTCATAGCGGGTGGATTTACTTATCAATAGTACCATTATTTGCCGGAGTCAATGGAACGTAGTGTACATCCCTTGGTCACTGATATTCAGCGAATAAAAGGAGATGACATTTAATTCATTTTCACGAAAATGTGCACATACTAGAAGTGAGAACACGCGTAGAACTGATTTTGATCATTTTAGGCAATTTATTTTGGCAAAATTATATACTTGTAAGGGGTGCGTCACCTTTGTAAACGCTAGGAGATCTTGCCCGCTAGCCTAACTCCATTTCAGCTTATTTTATGGACTGTTTGCTCTGTTTTGAGCATGATATCACCAAAATAAATTATCAATATAACTTTTTACTAATTTTATTCTCTATCTGAGACTGAAAAGTAAAATTTAAAAAAAAAAAAAAAAAAAAAAATTATCCCCCCCCCCCCCCCGTCCTCAATCACCCATTCGACTAGCCTTGTAACCAGTGGCGGATTTAAGAGTCAGCAGTGTCAGCAGCTGCTGACAGGGCCCCCTAAAATATTGCTCTCAGGGCCCCCTCGGACACACCTTAGTCGCACTAAAGTGCGATATTGCGTTGCTTCTTGACGCTAAAGGGGCCCCACCTTAAGCTGCTGACAGGGCCCTTTTCTTTAAATCCGCCACTGCTTGTAACCGCTAAGTATTTCGCTGTAGAAGTGCCACGTGATGGGATTTGTTTCCCCAGAAATCCGTCCAAACGAATCTCAAGGCACAGGAGTGACAGGAGACATTCTATACAATGAAATGTTTGAATTTCCCGCGCTATAAGCCTTGTGATTTATTTGAACCGATTGCTGGGGAAACAAATCCTATTACGCTGCCTTTTTCCAGCGAATAGAGAGCGCCTGATTTCGGATTAGCAGCCATTTAAGAATCAAACAATACACTCACTTTAGATATATAATAGAATGTATTCCAGGTGCAGAGCAGGTGCATGCAGATCACCTCCACCTCAAGGATGGTGGATCAAACAATACACTCACCTGAACATATATAATGTGGTCCAGGTGTAAAGCAGGTGGATGTATAGTTCATAGGTCACTTCCACCTCAAAGGTGGCTGCTAATCACTGACCTCTACACATGGATAGCGGGCTGCCGCACTGTTGAATGGTCGCCGAGTGTCACAACAGGAAGTTGCTTTTCTACCTTGGTAATATGGCGGGAAACAATGCATACACCTGCTGGTGTACATATTCCACACAGATGTTCTATTGTTATACAAAATTTCTTTAACTTTGACAAGGTGTATGCATTGTTTCCCGCCTTATTCCCAAGGTAGAAAATCAACTTCCTGTTGTGAGACTCGGCGACTCAGACCCACTATCCATGTGTACCGTGTGTCCCAAAAAAAACGCAACACTTGGTGGCAGGCGCCATAAGGTTTGAACAAAAGCATGTAACTACTTATTCTTTGTTGTAAGGTAAGATGGGACTGTTAGCTAATATTCCTGAAAAGTTCATAAAGGTAGAGTCAATAGTTTTAAGATATGACCCCAACAATCAAGTAACCCGCAGAACCCATTTTACGAAAATGAGGAGCGGGTTAACCACAAGACTGGCAATGAAGAAAAGAATGGCAAATACAATATTGATTGCAATCAATATTTACTTGCCCCAATTTCGGTAGACGTTTCATATGGAAGTCCCATGGATGCAAATGAGGTATTACAATTGATTCCGTCATGCGCTGTATGATGTTGTGCAGTAGCGCGCTTGACGGAATGAATGGCAATACCTCATTTGCATCCATGGGACTTCTATATAAAACGTCTACCCAAATTTCTTGCAGAACAACTTCTACTGGGTCAAATGATTGCATTTACATAATTATTATTTAACTGATAATAATAAAACATGAATTTATTGGTGATAAAATATGTTTCAAGAAGATATAAAACTATGACTAAGTCATAGACAAACTCCATATTACATAAAATGATAAATGCGTTGGGCTGCAACTTGCTTGTTACTGAAAATAATGTTACATTCTCAACTTTATGAAAGTAAAACCTATGTTTTCAACACAAAACTCAATAACAATATCAGTATTCATTCTGTCATTAAATTTTGGGTTAAGATAACTCTTTGTGTGCCGTCACAAAATGATGATTAAATGAGTGCTCTAATCCAATGCAGTCTTTTTTGGACAATACGAAGAGTTTGTTGTTGATCAAAACTTATGGCGCCTGCCAACAAGTGTTGCGTTTCTTTTTGGGACACACGGTAGAGGTCAGTGCTGCTAATCCACCACAAGAGGTATAAGACAGAAAGCACAATAATGGTACTATAACATTGGCAATTTTTCTTAATGTCACATATTTTTACTAAATTACTGAATTCCCTAAATTACTGTGTTAATATGTTTATATACCTGTATACATTATATTGAAGATAATTTGAATGGGTTCTCAAACACTTTGACAATTTTTCATAAACATTACTTTAATATTTCCGTCAATTTTGACGGAAAAAATCTACCATTCAATACAACGTTTCTAAAAATGTTCTCAAGCATATTTTTAAAGGAATTCCATTATTGTTGATTAAATATCATGTTTAATACATATTTGTCCATGATTTACATAATTTGGGGGCAAAAAGCCATACCATTGGTTTTTCTGGAGGGCGACAAACAGACAGTGCTATTGTTACTGTAATCCATCATGTACACCACTGTAACAATAGCAATATTTATTAGCCCCTTGGGAATAACTTCAATAACTTTATCAGTTGCCTTTATCGTTTTCTGTAAATAGACAATCAATTTGGATAACTTAAAACAAAAAATATGAAAAATCATCGTTTTGGTATGCATAAATAAGAATAACATTTGCTATTGTTACCTCCGTCAATATTTTGCAATAACAATAGCATTTTTCAAATCTCGCGAGAACAAACAAGCCAGTCTCGAGATTGATCAACATCTATCAATTTCCATCATGGCTGATGGTCAGTCATGTCACGGCAGTGCGAAATTGAATAAGGTATGTTTACTTTTTTATAATCCGGTACCTAAATCATTCCGTCAATAATATTACAAGTAACAATAGCACAGAATGGTGCAGTCTATGGGCCACGAAACCTGAGCGTATGTGTAGAAATTCAATGTAATTGTTCTTGTCTGTATTCACGATAGATGATCATGCATGGATACACATACTGTATAGATTACGCGTGCACGATGTTGTCGCAATGGGTACATGCATGGCGGCGCTGGCGCTATCCAATGTCGATCGTCGTATTACGCTATCGTTACTAATTATTTGACGGAAGTTGTTTAATCGTGAGAATTTGGATGGAGGCCCTGCTAAAGTTATTATTCTTTTGATGGCAATGGTGCTAATGTTATAATATATTGTGCATCTTATAGCAGATACCAAAATATGGCAGTTTTCACCGTGGCTACTATAGATAATTGGTTAAAAGTTACACAAGGGCGAGGAGGGCTAATGTTACCATTCATTTCGCATGTATCCGTCCTTGACATGTCACATTAGCAGTATTGTTATGTTGTGTTTTACAGAATTGGTAATATATTACAATATGATTTTACCATGGTAAAACCTTGCTGCTATTTGTAGTATTACAAGCCATAGTAGACCAATCTGCAATACTTTGTTCTAATTTAAAAAAAATGTTACACATTTCCTATATACTCTAATGGTATTCTCAAACTAATATCGTATCGTGGAAATAATTACACGGAAAAAGTTATATTTTTTCACCTTAAATTGAAAGTAGGGGTGCCTATGGTAAAGTTAAACTAGTTAACATTAACACATTAATATAAATTATGGAAAAAAATTAGTATTCTGCCACCACCTGATGAATTCGGCAGCCTCGACGGAATAAACTGCATGTTGTTGGATGTGGTGGCAGAATACTGAATTCTAGCCTAAATTATTTTTCCACCTTGTGGTAGGTTTCTGGTCCCATTATTGTGCTTTCTGTCATAAACGCTTCATATAGAAGTCCCAAGGATACAAATGAGTTATTACAATAGATTCCGTCATCCGCTGTATGTTGTTGTTCAGTAGCGCATGACGGAATAAATGGCAATACTTCATTTGCATCCTTGGGACTTCTAAATGAAACGTCTACCAAACAAGACGATCACTCTCTATTAATTATCTTAATTTCTTACCAGGAATTACGGCTTCTATTGCTCCTATCAGCACAAGCAGCAGACACACAATAGTATACATTTTGTACGTGTACTTTATTTTTCCTCTTGTCGCATTTCTGTTTTATTGGCGTTTGATGTAGAGCATGTACAAAGACACTGTAGACTTCTGGTATGTATCTGCAACCAAGTTTGACTGGTATACAGTACTTAACTTGCATGGTGTCTTGACGATGCCTTTAGATCAGTCGGGACTGTGCCCAAATATGGAGTTAAGTATATTAATACCGTCACTTAATCATCTTATGCCAATGAATGCACAGGGTTTGTCATTGTCTCCAGGTGTGTGATTAATGGGATTACGTTATCCTGTAAATTTCTTGTCCTGCTCGTGCTGTTGTCTTGCCCATTGTTTTGTGTATTTTGTGTTCCAGGCAAGCGGCCAGATCTCATAGCGTTTACAAAGGTGACGCACCCCTAACAAGCACATATAATTTTGCTAAAATAAATTGTCTAAAATTAATATCAAAATCAGTTCTACGCGTGTTCTCACTTCTAGTATGTGTACATTTTCTTGAAAATAAATTAAATTTCATATCCTTTTTTCCCTGAATATCAGTGACCGAGGGATGTACACCACGTTCCGCTGACTCCAGCAAATAATGGTGCTATTGATATGTAAATCCGCCCCTTATGAATAGGACAACGGACTTCAGATTCTCTAAGACTGCAAAGCCATTGTTTTTGTCCATGACGTTAAAAGTTTTTGAATTGTTTTCACCGCCCGATTTAGATTGAGCTACAGCCTCATTCACGAAGAAAATAAAACTCAAACTTCTGCTGGGAGTTCAATAAGATGAGCAAAAATCATGAAAGAAATTTTGATTGGCAAGCTATGACCTAACATCTTGGTGCAGAACCAACACCCTTAACTTAATCATATTAATATAGGACCTCTTTTCTATGCAATTAAAAGTTTGTTCAGCACCGGTTCACCTGCATTTCATATAAGTGAACGATTTTTGATTTCTGCTATGAACACAATAAATTGCATAGAAATGGGGTTACGCGGCAAGTTAGGGGTTTGGTTCTGCACAAAGATGTTAGGTCACAGTTTGCCAAACAATTATTTTTTCATGAGCTTTGTTCACCTTCGTTTCTCTTTCGAATAAAGGATGAATATAGGGTCAAAGAAAACTGAACACACAGTAAAACCTCTAACTTTATTTATTCGTGAAAGTGGACAGGTAATTTGTCTTCCACGTCATGAAAAATAGCTTAATCTAATCGGGGTGATGGTATAGCACCTGCAATCTTTTCAGTTGCATGGATAATAACAATGGCTCTGCAGTTCCAGATGAAAAAGGAATCTGTGAAGTGTTTGGTCTTCTACATACCGAGCGGATTTACTTATCAATAGCCCCCATTATTTGCTGGAGTCAATGAATCACGGTGTACATCCGGTAGTCACTGATATTCAGGGCATAAATTGAGATGACATTTAAATAATTTTCTCGAGAATGTGCACATACTAGACGTGAGAACACACGTAGAACTGATTTCTATCATTTTAGGAAGTTATTTCGGAAGAACTATGTACTTCCCAGGGGTGCGCCACCTTGGTCCTTATCCGAGCATGTTTTTCGCTTTGGCCTCATGTCCTATTCTGTTCTTGATTGATTTTGTCTCTGTTTCCTAGCTTTGTATAATTATAATGTTAGAGAGAGACCACTGCACCCCACGCCTTGCGTTTAGCGGGGACCTCGTTCACCATTGGGACAGCAGTTATATGACATCCTTACTGTGTTATTCAAAGTATATACTGAACACAAACAGAAATTTATATAAGTTTCTTTTTGTGTTCAGTTATTATTTTTAACACTCATTATTTACTGATTATAATTTGTTTACAATTTGTACATTTATAATTTATAAATTCATATTCATAAATTTATATTTATAAATTTATTTATGCAAACATCCCTATCTAAACTGAACACAAAATCAAACTTATATAAGTTTCTTTTTGTGTTCAGTATATTTGCCCTTAGTATTATTCTAGTTATATACGGTCTTTTGAAATTGCATTTATAATGTATTATTCATTCTTATTTGTGTGTTAGCACAATGGCTTTGCTAACGCTGCTAACGCTGACGCTGATCTTGCCAATAATAATTTTCTGACTTTCTTAGTTGATAAGGTTGAAAAGATTAGGTACAATATGACTGTAAATGCTGAATCTCTCCAGGCAGATAGAATTTGCAAATGATATATGCCAGGTTTTAAAGTACTCTCCGAGTCCGAAGTTGTTGAAATATTTGGCCAAATGTCCAACAAGGCTTGCACTATGGACACACTTCCTTCCTGGCTCATTAAACTGAACATGGAATGCGTATTACCTATCATGATCAGGATAGTAAACAATTCTCTTTTGACAGGCATATTTACTCACACTTTCAAGCATTCTATCATTATCCCTGCACTTAAGAAGATATCTTTGGATCACGATGTACTTAAGAGCTATATGCCAGTTGTCAATATCAAATTCATTGCCAAATTGATTGAGAAGGCAGCATCATGTCAGGTAATACAGCAGCATATTGGCGATCATGATCTTGGTGAGCCATTGCAATCTGCATACAAATCTCACCATTCCACTGATACAGCCCTTCTCCAGGAAGAAATTCATCCTTCAAACCTTGGATGCTAATAAGGCTGTCTTGCTTGTATTTTTTTACTTGAGTGCTGCCTTCGATACCACCATTGACCATGATATTTTGATTAAAAGGCTTAAAACTAGTTTCAAGTAGTATCACAGACACTACTCTTGCTGGTTTAGATCATATCTCACTGACAGAAGTACCCAAGTGATGGTTAACCATGAAATGTGCAAGCAACTACTCTCTTCCTCGGGAGAAGAAATGTGGTCGACCATATTAATTAACACACACCGTTCTATGGGCCAATTTAGTACATATTTTGCTTCTATTTTTCAAACTAATGGGGTTTTTGAGAGAGAAATCATTATATGAAAAATCGGATAATGATGGGGTCACATACCTTTAAAGGTCCCAGGAAATGAGATGATAAACCTGCTCCAAATCTTTACGGGGCATTCCATTCCAATAAACAGGACCACAAAAAAGAATACACTACCAGTGACATCATTAGTGAAACTATTGATTTTCAGTCAGTGTCATGAATAGGTTCACACCAGTCACCTGGAATTTTCTATTACTCTCTGAAAAATCAATAGTTTCACTAATGATGTCATCACCAACCCAAATATTGAATGCTTTCTCGTCCCTCCTTGTAGACTTGACACAAACCACATCAATTCTATTTGCATTTCCTGGGACCTTTAAGCAAAGCATGGCTAGATTGCCAAATGAGTAAACATGCTATGAATGCCACAAGTGTTCAGTGATCTTCAGAATTGTTTGATTAAGAAGTAGCAACCATACTCTTTGGTTAAACGCTTATTCAAAGTTGATTCAAATTGTTATTAACTTGACCAAGCTTAAAGCAAAGCTGAGTATAATTTTAGAATGAAGGATTCTTGCCATACTTTTAGCATTTCTGGGCTCTCACCATTTCCTTCCCCTCTTGCTCTCATCCTTCTACCGCTCATCTCTATCTCTCTCAATCCTACCCATGCCTCATGCATTCTGACATCGAGATAGTTACGACCTTTAGAAAACCGGCTTATCTTACAGATGCGGTGATGTGCAGTGACGCGCCATTCCCAGCTGTGTTCGGAACTGTGAGCGCATGAATTCCAAAGTTCACTCGTATGGATCGCTATCGGTCCACTTCATCACGCAGCTGGGCATGGGCCGCGCTCAACTCATCACCGCATCTGCATCTGCATAAACAATAAGCCCGGTTTCTAAAGAGCGTTAAGTATCTTATACCTGTGTAGCATACCGAAAATGGGCTTCTGTCGTAAACCCATTTACAGTCCTCAAGCGAACAATGATGCGACTCCTTTGATATATTTTCCACATAATCGACGTCCTGGTTCAGAAGCAATCACTTTGTCATTGACAAGCCACCCTGCCGATGTACTTCAGACACATTATCACAAGATGCACTTTATAGTTTTAATTCACTTTTACTGCAGAACATTTCTTTCGACTCCGATTTCGTTTTGATTCTCTAGGGTAAAGCCACCGTTTTTCTTCTTCTTTTTATGTTGACTTTTGGTACAAATTTCTCGCCCAGTTTTTGCATCATCAACCACGAAGTTTCATCCAGGGTAACTCGACAGCTAAAATAAATTAGATGAATTAAGATTCGGTCATAATAACCACGCTTCAGAACCCATTTTAATGATTCCCTCTCCATGCGTTACGACATCCTGAAAGACCACATAGCCGTGAGTTACCCATTCAGTACAAGGATATCGATGGATTTTGAACGATATTAGCTTCTAACTGATTCTTCTGCTGGACTTCATACAAGGCAAACTTGTTCTGGTTTGGCAGATTATATTAGAAGCCACCAAGACGGCATACTCATAGTGACGTCAGTTTCATAGTGTTGCGACACCGGAATCCTTAACGACAGTAATTATTTTTGTAGCCAGACAGTAACGTAACGCCCTTCGGTGGTTTCCGACAACGCGTATCCGTAGACTTTTGGAGCCAGTTTAATATTTAGTCTGATTTCCTCGGATTGGAAGTCATACAATTCCTTTGGTTATCTTCAAAGTTACGTTTCTTTCTCTATTCCAGTGTTAAAGCGATACCAAGATTGTGGTGGACGCGAAGATCTATCGTTTGTATGCTTCTTTAAGATTTAGTTTATCTTGAAAAAGGTGTCGTCTGGCGTATAGTAAGTTGTAATTCTTTGTGCTGTTTACTGTCTCCGCAAGCATACAATTAAGTTATCGTAAAAGGAAAACCGGGGGGATTTCCTAAAAGAGAAACTGTGTGTCACAAAGATAGGGATCCGTTGCTGAAGGGTATTCAGGCTTCTCAAAATCCCATTCCAAAAACACCATTCTTAAGAGTTTGGTCCGCTTCGTATCTACTCCGTAAAGCTTGTTCCACCAGCAAGAGATCTACTATTGTAGATTTCTACCTTGGTTCATTCTTAGTCGGTGCAATCAAGATTAATCGCCGTTTTTCCGGAATACGTGTCCATTCCCAACCTGCATCACATCAGTGCTAGTCGGCTTCCTGCTATTAGCTATCAGCATAGACCGTGGCTTTGGAGAGACCACAGACATTTTCGTTGGTGACTCTCCCGAAATCCCAGACCATCTGTTGAAACCTTTTACCGTTTACGGGTCCATGTCATCTCTCTCGGTGAAATGAGACAATGCTGCAAATTTTTTCGTCCATGGTCCCCTAGATTTTGAAAGTTTGATTTACTTTAAGCTGCTTTTTTCATGCAAGTGCTGTAAAATAGTTCACGAACCAATCGCTGTAAGATAATTCCGCCGGTTTTGTTGTGTCCCTTTAAAGAGAGTTCTGAGAGTGGGGTGATACATGGTACAGCGAGTAAATGCGTTTAGTATGTAGTCGTTTGAAAGTCCTTTCGTTCTTCAAGTAAACAGTGTGTAAGCATGCAGGAAGGTCTTGTACTAAGACTGACTTATTGAGCCTGGGAATCGCCCTGTTATGCCTGTTTGGTAATATAGTAGCGCTACAATAGTCATCGTTTTCTAGAGTTCTCGGAGGTTTTCTCTTGGAGGCCTTTGAGCTCGAACATGTATCCTCAAGGAAATTAGTAAATCCAAGGCCGCTACATGAAGGGCCTTCGAGAATAGATCGCCCATAAAAACCTTTATGATGAAACCAGTATAATCCGGTTTGATTACGCACCAAGCCCCTAATTGATTGTCAGAGCGTTGTCGATCCATGTTTTCAATGCGTACATATCTCTTACTTTATCCTCAAAACTGGTCATTGGAATCATTTATCAGTAAAAAGACGATACAAAAGTATTGTCTCATCCGATCCGCAGTACTACCATCGTAATCAAAATGGCCATGCAATACTCGAGTAGATTTCACCAAATCATTGTAACATTTTCAATAGTCTCTATCGTTTATGCAAACATCTCCCACCTCCAGCTCTTTCCTCAACAAAAAAACTGAATGCATATACCCAGAACCGCCTTCTGTTCATCTCATGGTCAAGCGAACCTAGACCACTGCCATTGCCGCACCTTGATCTTCATATAACCAAGCAGCTGCACTATCGTCTAATCTTTCACGGTTGAGAATTTTTTATTGCCAGATCAATTGTTTCACAGTTTTCTTCACTTGTCGTTTCCTTCCGCATGTAACTCATTATCGAAGGATGTCATTGGCTTCATGTAAGATGCATACTTGAGTGGTTTTCTAAGAAATCATTCTCAAACTTCGATTTTTAGTAAGGATAAATGGTCGATTCAAAAAACATGAACAATCGCTTGGGTTAAGACTCCGATCGATTCAAACTTAATTTCCTTCTGCTCCCGTTGGCAGATTGCAAAAATACACCATTCGGTATTAGCTGCGTCTGTGATTTCTTTCTTTCTGGTCCTGAGCTATACTCAATTGCTAAGGAATAAAACTGTTCTATGATGTGCCGAACTTCAGCTGTGGCAGTGACTCCTTTGAGTAATTTTTGGGGAAAACTGTATTCCGCATAATTCATGCACTATAAAAAAAGCGGTCCAAGATTTGATTTCATTGTTAAAGATCAACTGTTCATACAACCGATGTGCCTCTTGAACTTTGTCTCCTTAAGGAGCCCATCTACTAGAAACGAAAGTCTGTGGGTCTCTCTAGGGAAATCAATACGAGCTCCTCGCCAGAGGGTGCGTCCAAGTTTCCACTCTTCTTTCAATTCCTGTTGAAATGATCTTTTGCCAGGAATTCCAATTAGCCTGGTCATTAAGAGAAGTGTAAGCTGTAAGCGGATGGTGGATGTTTGGATTCTTCAAACCAGCGATAGGTTTGCTGCCAAAAATTAGGCCGCGTCATACTTAGATTCAATGTTATCGGATGGAGTATATGTAAGGTGGCACTCGAGATTGACGCGAGATTCTTTGTTACAAATCGAAGCAATCGAAACATACACCTCCGTACCCAGCAAGCCTGGGTGCTGTGCCGATATTTCCATTATCGTCACGTCTTCGCGTTCTTTTGATTAGCAGACTCCCTGTAACTCACCCTAAACGGCCCGCAACCTTGGAAAGTTGAGATAGGCATGCTGGGTTCCTAATGTGATTTTAGAACCTTCTGATGTTTTTCGAAATGTAACATTGAGGTTGCCAATGTACCTGTTTGTTTCCTATACAGTCCAAAACTTGACGCCCTTAGATGGGGGTCCATTTCTTTTTGTACCCGTTGCAACAGAATTCTAATCGAGGAATTAAGGCTGAGTTTTGGTACGCATCCCACAGCAAACACGTGAACCACTTTTGAAATGTGCGAGAGAATCTATTTTGAAATTCAGTCTCGAATTCTCAATTTCAGACATCTCTTCAAAATCGACACACTGTTAAAATAAAAGACATGAAAAACTACGTAACGTCAGGAGTAAATGTTTGCTTAATGTACGGTTCGTGTAGCCTTATTGTGAGTTCCACACATATAATATATATTATATTAGATATATATATATATTATATATAATTATATATAATCATATATCTATCCATATCTATATAATATCTATATATAAATTATATATATATAGATCTATAGATATCATCTATATCTAGATATATATCTGCATTAGAAATCTCTATCGATAATATAATCTATATATCTCTATCTATATATCTCTCTCTAACTCTCCTCTCTCTCCTTAGTATCTCTCTCTATATATCTATCTCTATATAATAGATATCATAGTATATATATAGTGAGTTTTAAAGGGGGCTGCGTCGGGTGTTGTAAGATAAATTGTAGTACTCTAGAAAAAGATATGGAGGACAACCGTTACAAGCTTCATATAAAAGCACATCATGTTTTCGGCCCAGAGGCCTTTGTCAAGTGCCTTTGTCACTGGACAAGGCCTATGGCCGAAACATGTTGTGCTTTTATATGAACTTGAACGTTTGTCCCATCCATATCTTCTTCTGGATCCTCCCATCGATACATATCTCTATATTATATATAGATATATATAATATCTATATTCTCTCTCTCTCTATCTCTATCATATCTCTATCTATCTGATCATCTCTCCTCTCTCTCTCTCTCTATAATATATCATTCAAGACGTACTACTATTAGCATTTTGCATAGCTCACTCATTGATTTTGAGCACTCTAGTATTAATAAACAATGTGCGGCGTGATGGAGTGGTCAGTGGCTTAACAGGTCATTGATTCACTTCATTTGTGGATTGCAATTTCCTCTCAATAGATCTGCACGGATGAGAACACAAGTTCGAAACGGTCCTGTCTGCAGATTGAGTATATATATATATATATATAATATATATATATAATATTCTATATAATATATATATTATATATTCGTATAGTATTATATTATTATTGTTATATTGGCCTCCTTTTTTGATCAAAAATACTATTTTATCTCTCAATTTTATTTGAGAAAATTTCTTACGGGAAAGTACTTTGTTTTATGATGACAAGAGGAGCGGGGTATTCCTATTGTTGTTTTGGGCAGAGTGCACCTGTTCGATTGCAGCAATATGGCAAAGGTGGATTCCCCAAGATGTAAACTTAGAAACTGAGTCAACTTGTTTATGCTTTGAGATCAAACTGTTGAGGACTATGTTATTCCCCCCATTAGTTTATAATGTAGATGATGCAATTTCAGATGAGGTAATTTTTTGTGAAATCTGATTTGGACAGTGCTAGGTTATGTTTATGCATGATAATGTTGTAATACCTATTTTTAGTATGTAAGGGGGGGGGGGAAATACTACTTATGGAACTATTGTGTATATATTAGGAGACTTGGCCATAGATTTCGCATCAGTGTAACAGGAGCTATAGTTCATAGCTAGTTTATCTACATAATGGTAATTTTATGCTTCACATAGTAACCCAGGATTTATGATATTTTTCATTCACGTGAGCAGTGTGCTATAATTATTCTAACTGTCGTATTTGAGCCGGGGGGAAGTGCTGGCATCAAAGAGGATTCCAAATTGTGGACAATAGAAATCGTGGGTGATTATGCTTGGACTGATATACTATTGAATATTAGTGTCGTTGAGGATTATTTACCTATGTCTTCTTGAACTGCTGTCCCAAAATTTATAAAATTGCAGATCCAGTTGTGGACAGGCTCATTTATTCTGACCTTTGACGTCGCTACGAGACGTCATACAGAATTGGGGGCTCGTCTAAGGGAAATTGAATTTTTATAATGTTTGACCTTATGTTCAGAATTTACACCTAAAAAGTGTTATATTTTTTTTATTTTTTGCTTAATTTCATTTTGGCATACAAAAAGTATGTGTGTATTACATGTACTACTCGGTAGTTTTGGTTTCAAGTCACCAGGGGCGGACTTGCGTGGGGGCGATCCGGCATTTGCCGCCCTGGCCGCTTCATTATAAGGGCGCGCTTTGGGCGCTGAAAAAATAAAAAAATGGGAAAAGAAAAAATATATCATACTTTTTAGAACCCAGTTTCGTGAATATCCTGATACAAGTTACATGGTCTTGTGGTGGCATGCATGACCGTAGTGGGACCAATTAAAGAAGACGTGCGATGTAACTGCGTCATTCATTGGCTTGGACAATCATAAAATGATTTGAACCAATGATTTGGTTGAATAGTTTGTGCCTTCAGCATTCCTCATCAGCTCACACCCTAGCAAAAGGCCAACGTGATAAATAGTTCCCCCCACATACCCCACTACCCAAGTGTTGTAGCTGTGTTGGCGAAACTTTCGCCAAGCAATTTCCCAATGCAGATGCCTTAGTCGTTCCACTGTTATGGCAAACGTTTTTACAATACGACAACCACAGGATAAAGCCTCAACCTAACAGAGGCCATTCTGCACTTCCTATTACCGGGAGTTCCGGAAAATATCCAAGGCTGTCCAAAGTGCTATTCACATCAGCGTCACTGAATGGAACCAGACTTAGCTCTCGAAAAGTATGATCGTGGATTGCCTCAAAGTACTTTCAATCGGGAATCACGTACCTTGACTTAAATGCATTCCGTATCAATGTACATGCACGAACTCCTGAAATAGCACCATGCAAGATTACATAACCTGTGAGTGGCTGCTTGGACATGTGGAAGACCACCTTGCTTTATTAAGACATGACGAAAGTACCTTGTGCCTAACTGACTCAATCCAGCACTCCACAATATCTGTCCTTTGAGAATAGTGACTCGATACCAAAATACTTAGGCCCTGTTGGAAACGGTGGGCTCATTGACCCATTTTTTTAGGGAACGTCAATGGAGAAGTCTATGCTAAATTACCAGGTTGTCACATACCTTTGACGAAAACTTATGATATTCTGGCTGTCACAGGAACGGTGCTTCGACATCGAACAGCAATTGTAACAGCTCGTTTCCAAGTTAATTTGGAAAGAGAGTGTACACAACTTCTCCCGGCAAGTCGGGATGTCCTTGACAATGTTTTTCCCGTGAAGTGGATATCCTCAAGCAAGCCATACATATGATCCGGCGGGCAGTTCCATAGATGCTAAACGGAGCGCAGCATGGTGTTGATTGCGGCGGAGCCATGTTGATGACTAGCAAATTTGAAACGTAATGTAATGAACCTCATAAGTTTGTAAGCAATATGTCATTTTTTGTGTGATTTTTTGGCACAGATAACCCTATGTAAATTGGATCCCCTTGAGTGGGTACCGGTGTAGAAGGTATTATAGTCCGCCGTACTCATAATCCGGGAATAATGGTGAAAAATAGGGCATCGAATTCGTGACTCTTCTCGCAACTTTAGTTTCACGTTTAATTCCGTTATCGTCTATTGGGCCCCGGACTGGGCTCCCCGCCGGACTATAATCTGCTTTCACACCTGGATGGTATGCGATTAGGTTGGAATTTTATGTTCCCATTGACACTATTGACGGTAATAATATTTCCTTCGTCTTCTTGGCATTTAGATGTAGCCGCTTTGTCTGCAGCATTCTCAGTGATGCTTAGTAGAATCTTGTACAACCACCATATCAGAATCCGCTTTTAGAGCTAGATCATCTGCATAGTCAAGGTCTGTGAAATACTTTGGTGACGCCTAGAATGCTTGGGTTTGATGGCGAGTCCCTTGTCGTTCATGATGTCAAGTCTCTGTCTGAAGATGGGTAGCTATACATAAAGGCAATTGTTTGACAATCTCATCTAGGAGACCACAGTTGGTGAGTTTTAGAAACACAGGTGAATCTTTTCTCTTTGAAATTCTCAACTCTTCTATGATGAGGGCAAGTACCTGAGGTAATATTGATCTGCCTTTGCGAAAACCATTCTGGTTCCATCTGAAAATAAGATTTTCATTTTATTATTATTATATCCGCCCAGAAGTTTCCAACCAATGCATGCCAGCAGAACAGCGAGCCACGAACATGATTCCTTTCAACCTTAAAAACACTAAAAACGCATTTTAGGCCCGGATTTTAGGGGTCTTCGTCCTTTAACCCCACCAGTAAATTCTCCGCTCACTACGCTTTCACGGCCACAAATTGGGCCGGTTAATTCACTTTGCCGCGGCCGCTACAAACTTCCAGTCCGCCCCTGCAAGTCAATATTATATTGTGTTGTAGAGTACAATCACAATGGAGTTTAATCCAGAAGTGTTCATATGGCAAATAGCTTGGGAGAAGTTTGATGAGCTGAAAAAGCCTGAGTTAATGAAACTAGCCAAGCATTTAGGACTTGAGGCAAAACATGCTATGAGAAAGCAAGTCTTCAAGAATAATTTGGTTGAAAAATTTTTCCAGGAAGATGTTTGGGATAGTTCATATTTGGATAGGATAGAAGAGGTTCTGGAACAAGGCACAAGTGATGCCGTAAAATTAAAAGAACTTCAAATGCAAAAGGAAATTAGAAAAAAGGAAATTGAATTAGAAAAGGGCAATTGCAAATGCAACAAAAAGAAAAGGAATTGGAAATAAAAATGCAAAATGAAATGAGACAAAAATAGATGGCATTGCAAATTGAAAAAGACAAAGAATTAGAAAAGGAAAAGTTGCAAAATGAAATGAAACAAAAAGAATGGAAATGCAGATAAAACAAAAAGAGCTTGAAGCTCAACTAGAGTTAGAAAAATTGAAACAACAGGCTAGCTCATCAGACTCTTCCAAGCCCTCTGGTTTTGATGCGTCGAAAAATATTCGCCTGGTTCCAAAATTTCAGGAACAAGAAGTAGACAAATACTTCTTACACTTTGAGAAAATTGCCAATAGCTTGAAATGGCCCAAGGAGTCTTGGACCTTGTTGCTATAGTCAGTGTTCATTGGTAAAGCCCGAGAAATATATTCGGCCATGTCATTATATAGACAGATGTAGTGATTATGATCATGTTAAGCAGGCAGTGCTCAAAGCATATGAATTGGTGCCAGAGGCATATAGACAAAAATTCAGGTCTTATCAGAAAAAGGATGACCAGACCCATGTTGAATTTGCCCGTGTAAAGCAGCAAATGTTTGATCGCTGGCTTCTCTCAAAAGAAGTCGGGCAAAATTTTGGTCAACTTAGGAAGTTGATGTTAGTTGAAGAGTTCAAACAGTGTCTACTTCCAGATATCAAAACACACCTGGATGAAAACAAAATTGACCGTTTGCGTGAAGCAGCCGTGAAGGCCGACGACTATGATTTGACACATAAGCTCAGTAATACTAGTAGGCCTAGCCAAGAATTTACTAAGTACAACAAATACAACAATAAGTCGGGTTCTAACAAAGCGTCTCATGGTAGCACTCAGGAAGGGAAATCCCAGACAGGTTCCCAAGAAAAGGGGAGCAAAGAAAATGGTGTTAATCAAAAGCATGGGATGAGACCCAAATCACAGTTCACATGCCATCACTGTAAAAGCCAGGACATACAAAGTCAAGGTGTTGGGAGATACATGGCTATCCACCCAAAATGGAGAAAGCCAAAAGTGAGTCAAAACCAATAGGTTGTGCAGTTACTTTGAGGTCAAAAGTTCATTCTTCTGTTAAAAAAAAAAGAAATTCCACAAAAGGGAATTGACACAGAAAAAGTAAGGGATGACTTTAAGCCTTTTGTTTTGGAGGGATTTGTTTCACTTTTAGGTGATAGTTTAGATCCAAAACCCATTAGAATCATGCGGGACACGTACTGTGCACAGTCTATGATATTGGAAAATGCACTTCCATTTGATATTGAGTGTTCCACAGGAACTAGTGCATTGATTCAGGGGATAGGTATGGATTGTATTAGTGTCCCTCTTCACAAAATGAATTTGAAATCAGACTTGGTTTCTGGAACTGTCACAATTGGTGTTAGGCAAGAACTCCCAGTAAAGTAAATTTTATCCATTATTTAACATTTTGGTCACATATGTTATATGTTTTTACACAAAATGTCATATATAGGGGGTTTTGGTGATGCTCAATTGAATTATAGATGTTACTAAGCTTGAAAATGATTAGAAAGTCGTAAACAACACTAGAATGTTTGGCGCCCTCTATGGTCCAAAGTGTTGCCTACTAGACAGCCGGTAGGGGAGTACCTGTGAAGGTACTCCCGAGGAGTAGCTGCAGAGGCACTCCATTACTGGTGGCTTACATGGGTACCTGTCAGTCACCTAGCAGGCAACTGCAGAGTACACTATAGGATGGGTACTGCTAAGTAAACATAGCTGCTATCCACCCAGTGGATTGTGTACTTTAAAAGTACTTAGTTGTAGGTACTGCATCAATACTGCATCAAGGGGGTACCTTTGAAGTAGAGCAAAGAGAACACACGGAGTAGCTTAAGCTCTGGGTTACACCGTGAGTAGGAATCTTATATAATATAATATAATATAATATAATAAATATATATATATATATATATACATCTGCCAATACCAGCATATATATATATAGGCCTATATGCTGGTATTGGCAGATGTAGTTCTGCTGGTCGTAGTTCTGCGTAGTACTGGAATAATTATGAAGACGTAAGATATGGTAGAATGCTCACAGTACTGTATGGTATTGAAAATACATAACGTTTCGGACCAATGGTCCTTATCAAGTGAAAGACTTTATTTTTATTTAGCATTTTTATATAGCATTTTTCTGTATTCATTATGTATTTATTCCTTATTTCCCAAATTTATTTTGTTCCTCAGACTGTTCACGTTTCACCATTCCCCGCGCGACTACTGCGGTCGGCTCCAACGACGTAAAACCCAGACCCGAAGATTCTCCCGAAACAGCGTAACCAAAATCAAGGTGCCCAAAAGTATTATAATAAGCATACGCACTTCATAATCATAGTTTTGGGCACCACCATATTTGGTTTACGTATCGTCGTATTTGGAAAATCCTTAATGCATATTTATGAACACGCGGTATTTTACGTTCGTCACACTTTTGCGAGTGAAAACAACAATAACAACCGATGCCACATGCTATCACTCGGGCTCAAATATCTCTTTTCCTAAGCAAAATTAACAGGGGTCATCGGGAGACTTTTTGTGCATTAGGCATGCAGGAATCTTTTTAGATGCATGGTTTCTTCCATCGATTGATTTTCGCATAATTATTGCAGAAAAATCGGACGATCGGACAATGGAATACTGGGGAAATGCAACATTGATAACATAACGCGCGACGCACAGATTTGTAGGTGCGTGTGCTTGTGCAGTAACAGCGCGACGCGCGGCTGGTTGCGCAACAAGAAGGATGGCTCGCGAGGTGTGAGAGAAATCAGTTACGCTGCTGGCCTATTCAATAACACGCGCGATTCCCCTCTTGGTTTATTATTCGAGCTCTGTGGGTCGGCTCCCATTGCGCAATGCGACGTTACGCGATGCGACGCTTCTCTTTACAACATAGCGTACTTTATTTGGTTCGCGCTTGTTATTGTCTGAAATGTAAACAAAATATACGTAAAGCTTTCACTTGATAAAGGACAATTGGTCCGAAACGCTGTGTATTTACAAAATACCATACAGTACTGTGATCATTCTACCAAATGTCACGCCAAAGCTTTAGAATATGAACTATTCTTTATCAAACGGCAATCAGGAACCCAGTCTAAGTTCCGCCATTTGTTCATGGAGAAGTTTTAGATTGATACTTTGAAAACCAATAATCCGAAGGGCTTATATTCCCCCCCTTGTTAGCACTTCCTTGGTGGTTGTGTTAACCTTCCCTAATTGGCGCTTTTGTATCTCTTGCAAGTTTGGTTAACACCACATGATGTGTTTTTTTGTATAATCAATATCTTGAAGTTAGTTAACACCAAAGATTGTGTATGTCGTATAACACTCTTTTTGTTTGTATATATGTTCTTCATAGTAGAGAGTAACTGTGCATTATTTTGGGGGAATTGTGCACTTGGTGATAAAAGCTTAAAGGTGCCTCATATCTAGGGCATGTCATAAAAAGTGTTTTTAGCTTAGGGGCATCGCAATTTGGCCTCTGATTAAAATAGCGGCCATTTTCAAAATGGCTGCCATTACTTGCTATTTTTGCTCTCGATTCCAGATTGATGAGTAATACAGTGCTTGTTCAGGGATTCAAGCATGGTATTTGATGCACATTGGTGTTTTAGAAAGACTTTCGACCAAATGGCTATTGTAGGTTTATCCCATAGCAGTAATGACGGGCCAGTTTTTTCCTAAAATGGACACCATTAACAGCTATTTTACATATTTGCATTAAATAAACACAAAAAAACATAACAATATTAAAAAAAAAAAAAAAAAAAAAAAAAATTTTTTATTTGGATTTTCAAATTGTTGCAATGACAACAGTGGTTGCCATTTTTCAGATGGCGTCATTAATTACACTCTTTTATAGTCTATTGTAAACTGTACCTTGTTTAGAGTCACAAAGTACTACTTCACACATAGAGTGGCATGAATGGGTTTTTATAAAAAGACACTTTTTTAGGTTATTCTGATATAAAAGTGGTTTTCACACTTACCATAACTAATCACTGATTTATGCTTGGTTTACCATGTAGAGATATTTTTCATCATCCTTACTACGTATGTTGAATAAAGAGGTATTTTGGTATACCCACGAAAACTCAACAAAAGCAACCATGTACCAATTGGATGCCGCCCTCCCCAGAACTTAGATTTCATTAAAAGGCGTGGTTTTTTTTTTTTCAAACTGAATGTGATTCATCTTGATCCAACCGAGGGCAACATTCTGACTACAAACAGTCTTAAGCTACTGTCAGGATATGGAATTTAGCTGTACAAATAAAATAAACCAGAGCGCTTTATGGTCTTGATTTATAAAGCTATGAAAGGCAGCCACTTTCTACTGAAACACATCATAGAGCCACCATTTCAGTCTGGTTACTGTTGGGCTCA
>JAMKCH010012658.1:0-56699 GCA_023653785.1 Ophioderma brevispina
ATGTGACAAGGGTCTATAGGGGTCACCAAAACTTGACCTCAAATTGTATACAGAGCTGTCACCCAAAGAATTGAAATTAATTTTCTGCTTCAGCATGCCCAGGGCAATAATTTGACACCGATTTCAACAAAATCTGAGCACTGGATTTTTTTGCCCCAGAGTGACCTTGAACCTTATCAGGGCTGTAGCCCAGTAACTAAAAGTCGGAACCTATACAAACTATACCTTTTTTAATCCGTATAATGAGACAAATACATTGGTGTACATTTGAACACAATTACCCCTGTATAAAGTTTACCCCCTTATTTTACAAAGTTCCCCACATTTCCCCGAGGTTGGACCCAAAAATTCTGATTCAGCACCCTTCAAACTATATAAAACATCTTCAAACCTTCTTCCCCAAACTTCTAGAATGGGATTCTCGTTCATAACCCTACTATAAGGAAGCGAAATTTATAATACTCCGCCCTACCAACCGAGCGCGACGTATTTCCTTTCCCCATGAACCCTGAAATTATCCCGACGATTTTGTGCAAATAAGATATATGCGATCAGTGTCACGATTAGCGTTTTGTCTATCTTATATTGGTATATTTGCATTTTCTTTATGGGTACACTTCCCTGTATCACAGTTTGATACTGTACAAATAATACCAGAGACGAAAATAGTGTGTGTGTGTGTATACACACTAAGACGAAGACTATTGCTATAATTTGGTTGGTTAATTTCAGGGGTTTTGCTGGGAATCACCATCTTAAATCCGCAGAATGAATTACCATCCCATAAACCGTGTAAACTTTATACACATAATCGCGTGATAATAATAACTAGAGTTATGTCGATTCGTGTATACATATAAAGAAGGGTGTCCATTTTGAGAAAAGCGATGAACAAATGAGGCATATATATCCAAGAGATTTGAAGCAAATTTTGATCGAATTAAATATAGCGTCATCCCCCCCATACGCCATTCCCTTGACTTATCACAAAACAATAATAGTATGGTGCCTTATCGTTATGTTTTGGGATTTGTCGGCTATTTTGCTACATTTTGATTTTTTGTCTTTTTTTGGTTAGTATTGACACCTAGGAACTCAAATTTGGTTGTTCCCATTTTTTTCGACCAGCCGTTTGGCAGCCATCTTGGATTTCAAAATGGCCGCTATTTTCAATATATTTTCCCTTATATCTTCGTTTTTGGGCGGCATAGAAAGGTAAAATTGGTCTCTATACCCATGTTTGCGATACTAAGGTTTCTATAGAAACCATTATTTAAGTTGCAACTAATTTCGTTTGACGGCCATCTTGAATTCAAAATGGCCGATATGTTGAATAAACTTTGACCTGTATCTTGACTTTTAAATAACATACTGGGCTAAATACGCTGGCAATACCCATGTTTGAGATAATGAGGTTTCCATATTAACCCTAATTTAAGTTGTAACTAATTTCGTTTGGTGGCCATCTTGAAATCAATATGTTTAATATACTTCGCCCTGTATCTTGACATGTAAATTAGATACAGGCCTAAAATACTTTTGTCTTTTTGGGTAGTATTGACACCTAGAAAATTGAATTTGACTGTTCCCATTTTTTCGATCAGCTGTTTGGCCGCCATCTTGAATTCAAATGGCTGCTATTTTTAATACATTTCTCCCAATATCTCGACTTTCCGAGCTACATAGGAAGCTAAAAGATAGTTATACCAACGTATGTTTTTCAAAGATGCTAAAATCTGGGTTCTACAATCTTGGAAAAAATTAGTTGGAACACTCACCATAATTTGCTACATTGTTCACCTGGGCTAGAGTTAAGGGCCAATCTTCCACTTCAACTTACCCTTCCCCAACACCCATCGATCAATGTTGAGAAAAATTGGGAAGACTTCTGATGAGGATACCCAATTTCTACACTGGTGTAGGAAGACGGGCAACAGTTTTCCGAGAATTGTTCAAATGGTTCCAACAATTATGTTCAAGATTGTGGCTTATTTGTTAGACCCCATATTGAATTTCAAAATAGTCGCCATTATCATTCAATATAATTACGGCCGCTTGAAACTCTGAAATAAAGACTGAAATACATTAGCGCTCGTTCAACGGTATCCACGTTAACACAGTCCTCTGTGGTCCAGTGGTATTTCTCACGCCTAGAAAGCGAGAGGTCCGGGTTCGAGACCGTGTATTTTTCGTCTTTATTTAGTTCTGTGCTCGCCAGTTTCTCTGAGCTTCTATATAATATTTACCAAGTTACTTTCTCGGGTTGTATCATTTACTATTTTACTTGATCCTCGCGTGCACTGAATTGAGTTTCGCTTCGTCATAGATTCTGCTAGAATCATGCATATAAGGCCCTCCCATTCTAAAAATACAGTATATTTTTCCTTGGATTTTGGCTTGTGAGCTACATAAAGCACAAACTATGGCAATACCCATATGTTTGTGATACCATTTTCAAAATTGCCATTTTTAAGTTGTAGCTCATTTGTTTAGATAGCCAGATATACATGCATAACCATAAAGGTAAAGGGGGTAGACCTGTGTACACAGGAGCGAAATGCCCATCTATCTTTTTAAATGATATTGGGCCAGATTCGCTGCACCCCCTCTACAGCAAGTCTGACTCAAAGAAAATGTAAGCGAAGAAACGATTACAGATTAATAGGAGCGAGTCAGAGAATGAATTGTAGTGAACACCAAGAGCAAATTTTGAGTCAGATGTGACTTTAAAGACAGTAATACCACATTAATAGCAAAAAGTGAAATATGGTGACACACCCAGACACAAATCTCTAGTTTAAGAAGATAGGATGGTCCTGAAAAGGATCTTTGTTGAGGTGTTGGAGTAGGTCTAGCCAGTAGCCAGATGTCAAGATTAAGAAAACTCCCCGTACGGCCACGATTGATGCAATGAGAGAATATCCATTCTCCACCAGCTGACAAGACAATGTTAATTAAAAGGTAGCAACCCTTTTTGTAAGTAAAATCTCGGTCAAAGTGGCGTTAACCTTGGTGGAGCCAGCTCACTGTTGATTGGTTGGGGTTTGAGAAGTCTATATCCAACGGTGGATGAAAGGTAGGGCACTCGTTGAGAATGTGATCCGCAGTCTGTGATGGAGAGCCACATTGGCAGGTTGGAGATGGCCGCAGCCCCCATTGGTGCAAATATTGCTGTTGAAACGACCGACTCCTGTGCGAATCTTGTTCAAGGTGACCTTATGTGGAAGATTGCTACCAGGTGGATGTTCTGTCATAGATGTGATAGTGAATTGGTCTGGTCTTGGAGTATATAGCCATGGAGTGTTCCATGTCTGTAAGATGTTGAATGGGGAGCTGGAGAGTTTAGCAGCGTGTCGACAGAAGGGTCGACGAGAGCACAGTCTCTGTCTGCCGAGCTGGTGTGATTCTGTGACAGTGTTATGCAGCAGGTGCTTGTTGTCCAACAGAGCCTTATTCCCCAGTTTATGTGTGATGTTCTCTCTGAAGCACTTCTGCAGGTGCAATGCCTGAGAGAACTGGTAGAAACTCAGATAGAGTGGGACGAAGGCAGCCAGTAAATGGTTCTCGTGGTCTTGTTGAGTACTGTGACCAGCTTCTTTGTGTGAAAGCTATTACACCATGCTGGGGCGGCTTATTCAACAGCACTGTAGACCAGAACCAGGGCGGTGGTGCTAGCACCCTATGAAGATCCAGCAAGGTGGCACAGGAGGTTATTCCTCGAAGATACCTTTGCACAAAATGACTCGAGATACTGCCGATAAGTAAGCTGCCGACCAAGCTTCACTCCCAGATAAGTTGGTGTAGGATTGTTTGGCAGAGGCGCTAGCGCCATTGAGGTTGATTTGAAGCTGGCGATGAGCCTCTTTGGTGTTGAGATGGAAGGCAGTAGTGGTGGTCTTGGCTTTAATCAGCTTGAGTCTCCAGGTCTTGAGATATGCTGCAAGTAGGGCCATATCTGCAGTAAGTGTAGTTTCTACTTCAATCCAGCTTCTGTCCGAGTGAAGAAGGGCAAGATCGTCGGCTTAGTCATATTGTATAGATGATGTTATTATTAAATTGAACAGCATGGGAGCCAGTACTGATCCTTGTCGGACTCCGTTCCTCAGGCGACGCAGTCGACTGCTCTGCCGGCCCATCACTGGTCTTAAGAAAAAAGCTACGGCTTGCAAGCATGTTGCATATATGAATTGTACAAGGTGATGATCTAGGATGGTCCTGAGAAGCTTGAGTGCCCACTTGAGTGTCAAGCCCTGGTAACACACGGTGTCATATGCTGCAGTAAGGTCCACCAAGATGACGCCTGCCTTACGACGCTTTTCAAAGCTATCCTCAATATCATTTATGAGTTTTACAATCTGATGGACAGTGCTCCAGCCACGCCGAAATCCTGCTTCTTCGTCAGGCAGATGAAATTCGACGACTGGCTCCAGCCGGGCCAGGATCAGCCTCTTCAAGGAGTTTGAAGAAAACACGCAGTAGTAATATTGGGCCGTAGTTCTTGGGGTTGTCAACAGGCTTGTTTGGTTTGGGGGCGTGCGATGATGGTAGCCCTCCTCCAGATCTTTGGTAAGGACTAATTGGTAAGGCAACAAGTGTAGAACTCCTGGAGCCATTCAAGACATCATGGGCCGCAGTGCATCACCAACTCTGTTGGTATATTATCAGGCCCCTGGGCCTTTCCACTCTTTAGTTGGCTGATAGCAGAGCTCATCTAGTCGAGAAGGGTGTTGAAGATGACGTCCACGGCCAGGGTAGAATGTCGTTCGCTGTGTGGCGAGTCTTGATTCCCCAAAACAAAATTTTGCAGGAATCATGGAATCATCTAATTCGCCACTGTGCTAAGTTCTGAAGTTATGAGACTAAACATTGATTCTTTGCGAGAATCGAGAATCGATTCCCGGATTCTCGCCGAAATTTTAACCCTGCACCACGGGCTGAACGAAGTTGTGATCTCTTTTTTTAACAGGGCGAGACGTGTGATCCTTTTTCTGTCATTTGAAAACAACCATTTGCGAGGAGTGCTCAGCTATGAGTTGTGGTATGCAGGAATTTCGTTGGTTTGGATGGTTAACCCTAAGAAATGTAGGGTGACATATATCAGCTTTGCCCATCTATGTCTTTACTCAATGGAAAGGGTTCTTCTCTTATCGGGTCCAAACACTGTGTGATTTCTCAAATATGATCCAGCCAGGATGGGTACAAGTCTGGCTGCACTGAATTCCGCAAGTCCTTGTTTGTGCATTGTTGCTCCAGCAGTAAGCAGACCAAGAGGTGTTCCATTGTCTGTGGTCTGTGATCCACAACACAGGTAGTATCCGATCTGCTTCCAGATAGCCCCACTTCTGCAAGGAAACCTTAGATCGGCCAGTTTCAAGTTCTGGTTCTCCATCTATTGAGGCATCGCCCTCAGCAAATGAGGAGTCAGCTCCAGGTGGGAGATGCCCTCACCAGGTTAAATCACAGATAGATGTAACTTGGTGGATGGCAGTCTTTCTTTCCACAAGGCGACTCTCTACCTCCTTAGAGACTGTTCAAGAGGTTGGACTTTGTTAAGAAACTCTCTGGATGTAAGCGGTTGGCAGCCGCAGGTATCGTCCAAACATAGGGTTGCTAACATTGGATACTGAGCTACGCTCTTGCATGCTCGCTACGCTACGACGGGAGTATGGATGGAGCAATTCCTGCTAGGATGTACAAGTTTCCGTTGGTGTTGGACGGGGGCATCCTGTGATAAGGCCGGAGGAGGCATTAAACGACTGGATCAAGGCTTCTTGGCATGGGTTGGTCTTTCCCATAAGGGCAGGCATTGTAACTATGCACATGGTAGCACAGGGCAAGTGCCGTCGATCTTACGGTATGGGAAAGGGTATGGTCCTGGTTTTAGCAGTCACAGTAAAACAAAAACAGTACAACTTGAGTTGAAGTGAATGTGGAAGATCCCCAAGCATCACAAATGGGTATTAACACCATCTAAGCCAAGTATGTTATTCACAAGTCAAGATACAGGCCAAAGTGTCAGGCCATATTGAATTCAAGATGGCCGGCAAACATCATTATTTGCAACTTTAAATTAGGTTTATATAGAAACCTCAGTAGCACAAAACATGGGATTGCCACATTTTTAGCACTGCCATGTTTTTCCACAGTCACGCAAAAGGACAAAGTACATTAAAACGTCGGCCATTTTGAAATCAAGATGGCGGCCAAACGAAATTAGTTACAACTTAAATTCGGGTTTTATATAGAAAACCTCAGTATCACAAACATAGGTATTGCCACAGGTTTTAGCACTGAATGTAGTCAGAAGTCAGGATACAGGCCAAAGTATATTTATATGGCGGCCATTTTGAATTCAAGATGGCAGACAAAGGAAATTAGTTACAACTTAAAATATGGTTCTAAGGCACCCTTAATATACAACATGGGTATGGCGACCAATTTTACCTTTCTATGTCACCCACAAAACGGAGATATGAGGGAAAATATATTGAAAATAGCAGCCATTTTGAAAGCCAGATGGTGCCAAACAGTTGGTAGGAAAAAAATGGGAAAAAACAAATTCGTGTTCTCTTGCCTCGATGTTTTACCTAAAAAAGACAAAAATCAAAACTGTAGCAAAAAAATACCAGTAAACACCACAAGACCAGAGCATACTATAAGCTTCTGAGGGCGAGCGCCCCTTCGCGGTGGTTCCATGATTCTGATAAGTTATTTATTCTGTTGTTATTTATATTTTGCATGCCATTCGTCCTTGTAGTTTGTTGAGTTCGTGTTGTGTCTGTCGATGTTTGTGGGTCTTTGTTTTATTTTGTAACTCTTTACTATTTTTCTTTATTCGGTTTAACCACATATCCAGCATTTTGCTTTTTAGGTGCAACCAGCCATATTTTTCTGTTTTTGCTGCATTTTGCTGGCATTTGTATGTTTTATGAATGGCAAATAAAATGATGATTTAGGATGTGATTTCATTGTCCCTAGATCAAATGCCAGATCAAACCAAAACTTTTATTATACTGCCATTCGCCATTGAGTTTTTGTTCATAATTTATCAAAAGAAAATTGACCTTTTTCCAAATAAATGATAAAGCACGCGATGAGAGATGTTTGTTTGATTAGTTGTTTGTTTTGTTAAAATATGTGGATGTGGGTGTGTGTGTTTTGGGTGGTTGATATGAAAGAACGACCTCTGTTTGCTTGCAAATTAAGATATTTTGGAATACAAGGGTACTCTCCAGGAAAGATTTATATAAATATCCACTAGCGGTTGCCCGCCGATTGGCGCGGGCAACCGCTAGCTGATTTGAATGGGAGCTAGTGAGGCGGGCACTAAATGGTTTGATCACTATTTACATGACGCAAAAAAAAAACCTTCATTAAGCGACATTACAATATTTTCTCTAAGCTCTTTTCCTTTTATTGCCTCTTCGCTGCCACAATTTCAGGCTATGCTTTACTTACCTCAAATGAGTATAAGTTCAAAAGTTTATCCCAATGTCTTGGAATTCGGGGAACATTCCTGCCAATGGGGTCGCCAGCCAATGAGTCGACACTCTAAATTTCAGGGATTTTAAGTTAATCATTATGATGTAGTGAGTGACACAATCAATGATGATTTAAAAATAATCTTATTGCATGAAAATTAAATCATATTAGTTTGAATGCAAAATCTAACTATGTTGAATTTAAGCTCAAATTGCGAGGATTATTTAATTTAAGGGATCTATTTTTATCATACTGAAATTTAGAATGCACTCCGAAAGACTCCTTCAGTGGCGTCCCCCGCCTCCGGTGGTCGGAGGAAAGGGGCCAGTCAGTGATGTAGCCAATAGGGGAAATGGGGAGAGGAACCGAAAAAAATTGCGCGAATCAGCCCGGTTTGGAGGGTCCCTCCGATGGGGATGAATTTTCCCCCTAATTACTCCCTCAAACATGTCCAAGGGTGAAAGGGGCCGGGGAGTCCCCATTCCAAAAGTGACGCGTGAGTTAACAGGGATTTAAAAAATACATACCAAAAGTTGGGGTTAGTGCCACTCCATGTTTAGATTTTAAAATTAAATAAACAATTTGACTATTTCTAAATCTAAATACTTTAATTTTAAATTAAAAATGGGTTGGTCACTGAGTACAAATCTTTTGGGAAGTTATTTTACACCCTATGTAATTTAGAGAATGGCCGTATCTTTTTTTTTAACTTGTCACCCCAAAACATCTACTTTTAGAAAATGAGTCATTTTCACTCAAATACTCTTTTTTTTATTTTTTTTAGGAAATTTGTCTGCATATACACCCAAGTTCCCCGATTTGGGCATCCATTCTCATCACCAATACCCCTAGTTTGAAAGCGAGCCTTTAAACCCATTACAATAATTCATTACGTTGTAAGTCCGATAAGGGGTGTGAAATGAAATCCTGTTTTCCTGCGCTGTGTGGCAAAATTTCAAAACATTTAGTCATTTGAAGACTATGGTTCAGATGTGAAATTCAATGTGTGTGTGTGATTATTACCAAATGGTGCAGCATGTGTGAAAAGGTTTGCTCCCTTCCGATTTACGTGTCTGTGCTGCTGTTTTTCGGAACGCAAACTGTATTACCTATCTTTTCTTATCGTGTCCAAACCCTGTGGTTCTAAAATATGATCCAGCCAGAGACGGGTGACAACGTCTGGCTGCTTCAATGATTTCCGCAAAGGTCTTGTTTGTGCTTGTTTGCTCCAGCAGTGGGCAGACCAAGAGGTGTCCATCCAGTGTCTTGTGGTGCTGTTCCACAACCAACAGGTAGGATCCTGGTCTGCTTCCAGACTAGCCCCACTTCTGCAAGGAAACAGTAGATCAGCCGATTCTGGCAGTTCTGGTTTTCAATCTATTGAGGCATCGCCATTAGCCCATGAGGCGTCAGCTTCCAGGTGGAAGATGCTCCCAGGTTCAATACCGATAGATGTTACTTAGTTAGCAAGTCTTTCTTTCACAAGGCGACTCTCTTTACCTCCTTAGAGACTGTTTCAAGAGGTTGGACTTTGACTAAGAAACTCTCTCTAGCACCCAGAGATAAGGCGGTTGGCAGCAGGTATCGGTCCAGACATAGGGGCTTCACATGGGATACTTGGCAGCTACGCTCTTGCATGCTCGCTACATACCACGACGTATGTCTGGTGGAGAAATTCCTACTAGGATGTACACGTTTTCCGTGGTTGTTGGGACGGAGCGCATCCTGTGTGATAAGCCGGCAGGAGGCATTTAACGCTGGATACGCTTCTTGGCATGGGGTGATCTTTCCCATACAGGGCAGGCATAATCTGCACATGAGTAGCACAGGGGCAAGTGCCGTCGATCCCAGGGCAAGCGGGCGGCACCCCATCCGGCGCAGCGAGCCCGTTACAAGAGTTATTTGCGTGACATACTTTTACTCTCGTCTTCTCCAATGTGGTTCCAACCAGAGAGAGGAGCGCGTGGGCCAAGGCGAATTCCCAGGCAGACAGGGCCACACTTAGTGCTCAGGGGAGTTCCAGACCACCAGGCAACCTTAAGCTGACGCCTGGCTTCACGGCCGCTCGTGATGGAAAGAACACACCCGTGCCCCAGATGGACTTGCATGCAGGTGGCATCCCTCACAACAAGAGTGAGCCCATCCAAAGCCCCGGAGAGCCCATTCCTACAACAACCGCGAAGTCGGCATCCTGCGCGCCAACTCCAAGATGTCGCATTAAACAAAAACGACAGGTTCCTGAACTTCTAGGTTGGTCGTTGGCATATATGTCGAACAGGAGAGGCGCAAGCACACTCCCCAGTGGTATACACTCCTTGAGCCAACGCCATCGGCTCTTCTCGCCCCCAGGATTACCTATAATAGACATTTTCCCAAATTATCAACAACGGCAAAATAATTTTGTTATTTTTAATTGTACTAAATGGCAAGGTAGCAATTCTCAAAAATTCCCTTACAAAAAATCTGTTGAGTACACATCATTGGGGCGGAAATTGCCTTCACACACCAAATACAAAGAACCCAAGTGGACCCAAAGGGGAGGGAAAGGGGTGAAAGTGACCAAAATATGGGCTTGGTAATACCAGCAGTTATGGCCCCCCCCCCCCCACTCCCCCACCCCCCCCCCCCCCGCACAAACAAAACATTCAAACAAAATAAAAAAAAAAAAAAAACCAAAAAAAAAAACAAAGAAAAACACCCCACCCCAACAACACCCCAAAAAGACAACAAACCACAACACAAAAAACCACCAACCCCACCCCACAACCCACAACAATATACCCACCCCACCCCACCACACCCCCCCTCCCCCCCCCCCCCCCACAGCCAGAAGGAATTGTGGATTTGGGGGCAAGAATGAGGCGATTTGGGGCAGAAAAATCACACAATTTGGCAAAGCTCGGCGATTTGGACCACAATTGGTATAACTCTCAAAGTGTTGATGTTTTCCCTAAAAAAATCACTTTGGTCCTTCACCAATTTCACTTTCATTCGCCCCCCCCCCCCACCCCCCCCCCCGAAACCGAAAAAATGAATAGTCAAACATCGACTAGAATTTCACCTTGATTTTGCCAAAGGCCTACAAAATTGACGATATTTTACATGATATAAAAATTATTCGATCAGCCAGTTATTAACAAATAGTTAAATTCAAAACAAAATAATTAAATAAGGCTCGTAAACATAATTTCGCATTCATGTGTTTGACAAAAAATCAAAAAAACATGTCTAACAGTATCAATTATACGTACACCCCAGGACATACAATTTAACACTTACAACCCCGGACATGCAAAAATGAGGGGTGATTTTTCTTTTGCTACTCTGTTGTTTTTATCCAGTTATTGTCTTTTATTTTGCAATTCTACGAATATTTTGAGTACCTATGACCAAATAATAAAGCTCGGCCCGTTTTACACGATACATTATGCATAGGCCTCTATCACCGGTACTTAGTTTGTGGATCGCAGGACTTGTGGTTTTATTATTTATTTTTATCAAGGTTTATTAACATTGCACATCGAATCCAATGGCTGATTGAGTACAACTTACAAGGTAAAAGACAGTCAAAACAACGTATAATATAATAATACATACACCATAATTTTAAGAAAGCTCAAAAAGCCGTAGCACTTCAAAATTATGGGTTAAAATAAAACCAACTAGAATTGAAATCATTTTTAAACCAATGTTTGCTCCATATCTATGCACAATCATTTAAGCTAATATTCACATGATTTAAACAGCCAAAAAGAATAGTGTTTCAAAATATGCTATATTCAGCACACTAACCACACACTCTCAGTAGACACAAGCATCAATCCCAAATCAACCACAGGGACTCCTCCAGTAACTACCTTGCACCTCCCACCAAAACCACACCTCACAATACCACATACCGCCATGCACAGACATAACATTCAGAAAAAAAAGAGAAAAGTGTATCTACACTCTAGAAAAGGATCTGCATTCAAGTTTCACCCATATAAGGCTGGGGCTATCGCATAGTGCGCGCCTAGGAACCGTAAGGAGATGGAGAAATGTGTGATTTCTCCAGGACTTTTTATGTCAGCCTATTGCCACAAAAGAAATTGAATTTGCCTAACAACGGACCTGCCGCAAGTTCTTGGAAGTGTTTTGGGCACTCAATATGTTTGCTGTAGTAATTAGTGTATTACACCTGTATACCCACACTGTAGGCTTTCAATGTACACATCACGGTAGGCTTTGCAGATAGTTCATTCGGACGGTTTTGTAAGTTTGTAAGATACTAAAGCTATAGGGCACCAGCGAACAATTGTAGCTGTAAACAACATGAGTTGCACATGTTCAAGCAACGTGATGTGCATACATATTTGCTATACTGGGCAATTCTAGCGAGGCCATACGCCAATACTTGCATTTTATTGGTCCACTCGACATCCCACAGTATCTCTCACCTCGTGCATATCGACTATGCATGAGTATCTGCGATATCGCTCGCTTGATGAATTGTTCACGTATCGAACTATAGCAAACCCTGTGTGAAAAGATGGCCAGTTCATTGAGTATGAGTTGGGTCACGCGCATATATTATACATGTATATCTGGCAATTAATGAGACTCATTAATTGATCGCAGTCGATTCACCCCAAGGTTGGGCCCGCTGTAATCACCAATGATGTTGCAACACGGGGCATACATATGCCATCGTTGAAACGATCACCGGTGTGCAGGTCTGCTTTAATAATATAGATTCTTGTCTACATGGAACAGGTAGCTAAAATTTCTAAAACAAATATTAAATTTATCCGTTAGGAAGAGATGGACACCGTTTGGACCCTAACACACTAAAAGATGCATATATACTCGCTCCTCTGCCAACCCAGGCTAGATAGATCCAGTTGGAAGGTCGCCGGTTCGAGTCCGACCAAGCGCACATGGGGTTTTTTTTCAACCACTTGTGTGCGCGGTCTATCTCAAGGGAAAAAAGATTAATACATATTCAGCATTATTATTTAATATAGGCTTCCGAGTGGTTCAAAGCGAATCTTTGTTTGTACAGTTTTGGTAAAAGTACAATATTTAATATAATTAATATTCTTTTTAATATTGTATCGCATCCGGGCAGTGTAGTGAGAACAATATCATTGAAACACTGTATCGTACTACAACACAATGTTTAGTTTTAGTCAGCCTAATATTTAAATAATAATAATATTGAATGGCTTTTTTTCGTATGATACTTGAATATATCGCACTCGCTAAAAAATATTGTACTCGTCTTCGACTCGTACAATATTTTTCTAGCTTGTGCAATATATTCTTGTATCATACTCAAAGCCATTCAATATTATGTAATTATTGTTCAAAAGTGTTCACAGGAGCTATCTAACTTCGTATGGATGCTTATGAGTGATAAATTAGTAAGATTTCGTCCCTTTTTTAGCGTTAGGATCCTAAACTACACCATTACCGAAAGAGGCTTGGCTGCCCACCGCACGCGCAAAGCCCAGCTGGTCATCCATGAGCTCGATGATCCTAGTCTAATCAGGATCTAACATTCACATTTGCGCATTTGGTTGATTGCTCAAGTTGATGAATTGTCAATCACTGCCAGTGGGCGTACCAGAATACCATAAGTAACGTGACTTACCGGGGCATACAGCAAATTAAAATATATTTTCTAAGTTCCAAATCACGGCAAAAATCACGGTCAATCGGGTCAGTAGATTTTTTTCGCCTGAACGGGTGCAAAATTAATATCTGCGTGAACATTGGACTTGAGTTGGGCGTATGCCAATTGTAGAGGTATAAAAGAGGGTAAGACCCAACCTCTGTATCACCTTATGCATGCTTTCAAAGCGATACTCTGCGCTGAACGATCACGCGGAATACCGACCACCATCTGGTGAGTACACATTAATGTATTTTTGTTAATCTTATCATTTTCTTACCCCAAGTGAATCCAATACTTGATGATTTTCTAGAGAAATATCACAAACAAACCTTTGTCTGATTTTGCTCTTAAATACATATGCTCTTAAATTCATTTGCTCTTAAATACATAAATCTGAAGTAAAAAACTAAGAAAATTTTCCCCATTAAAGTGTTTCATGATAAAATGTCGAAAAATCCGAAAGTATAGGGCTGGAGACAACATATTTGTAATTTTGTTTGCTAAAGATCCGTGAACAATTTTTATTTTTTTTATATGAGACCAGTTGGAAGATATATTGAACTTGGAATGAGAAATATCCCTGTTGATATAGAAAATAACCATTTTTAAAATGCTTTTGCTTGATTGACGGGATATTTCAAAACCCATGCCAGAAAACTACAGTATCCATGAATAATATTACAACTGGGTTTATAATACATCCTGGACTGTAGCAGAGGTAACAAAGTTGCTATTAAACCCCAAATAAATTTATTTTCCGGCAGCTTTTATTTTAAACAACATACTCGATAAGAAGACTTTTGGCAAGCTTCCTGGAGGCTCATAGGTTGAATTCTGGGACCAAGTCAAGGGAGATCAATGCTTACATTTAGCTCAAAATTTGAACAACTGAATGCAAATCCGTGCACAGTGGGAACGATTCAGCATAGCGTCCGAACGAGAGGTCATCCTTAAGTAAGTAAGCTTTAGTACTATGGGCTTTGAAAATCAATGATAAAGGGGTATTACCTGATCCTCAGCCTCGACCCCACCACTCACATCATCAAACCTGAATTTTTGGCATCATTAGAAACCTTGTATTTTTCTTATCTCATCTAGCAAATATTCCGACTGACTTCTTTCACATTATAAAGCTACAAGCGAAAAAGATGTTTGTTTATGGTTACCCGAAAATAATTGTACAGCCTGTCTCAAAAAAGTGGTACAGTCGAAAACCGATTTTTTTTTTAAATATTAAATCTCAACATAAGTCAGTCGTTTTGTGCATCACATTAAAGAAAAAAAGACCAGGCTTTCCAGTATTTTTGTTTCATCTCACTTGCTTGTTTCAATCGAGAGATAACTCCAGTTTACTGCAGAACACAAAAATCAACTGTGCGCCACTTTCTGGTTAAGTGAAAACGGTTAAAGAATCAGTTAAACATAAATTATTGGAACAGATTTGAAATTCTTCAAAAATGGAGTAACTTCATAAAGAAACTTTAAAAGATGCTAAACAGTTGTAACGTAATGGTGGAAATTATCTTAAGTAAGTTCTGGCTTTAAGATAAAGTGTATTAAATTCGACATACTACCGTACTCTGAACTCCATTTACTTTGGAGGAAAGAGTTTTTATGATCTTGAAGCATCATGAAACGCCTTGATACTTTGCTTCCAAATTTTTTTTGACTTCAACAATTAGTTAATGCACAAAGATAGTGCAATACTACGTGAATCAAAAAAAAAATTGTGCAAGGATTAAAGATGATCTTGACCTTAATGCAATCACTATATCATAGATTTGTTGTTCATCTAATATACTTCCAAATGTTGAAAAAATGAAAGAAATCGATTTAATAATAAGCCAGATATGACCAAATTTGTAAGCGCACCCCTTTTTTCGCCATTCCTATGGGATTTACACACATTAAACTTGTGTTTGTGAGAATGTACACTATCAATATCATGATGCATTTGTCAACTTAATGCTACATTTTCTTGATTATTTCAACTACGGATGAATCAATTAATTTATTTATACCAATGTGCTAACTGATATGACGAATCCAAACACCAATCGCCTGTTGCAGAGCAAGAAAACAAGATCTCCCCATTTTTTAGGATATTGCAAAGAGTTTAGTCCCTTTAAATGGCATAACTTGTATTTATACCTGGATTACAGTAGTAGTGTTGAAACCCTTTTCATTTACACTTCAGGATTAATTGGGTGAGATTTTGTGTGAACATTAAATTCTTTTTGAAGATCATGGCTATTTATAGATCAATTAAACGAAATAGCATGGGTCATCATTACTTTCATAATGCTATGCCCCGTATATCATGTATATCGTACATTGACGTATTCTTGCTTAACTGTGTAAATCCCATTGGAATGGAGGGAAAAGGGGTGTGCTTACAAAATTGGTCATATCTGGCTTATTTTTTAATCATTTTCTTTCATTTTTTCAACATTTGAAAGTATATTAGATTTGCTTTATTAAACAACAACAAATCTATGATTCAGTGACTTTATCAAGGTCAATGTCATCTGCAACCGTTGCACAATTTTTCTGATTCACGTAGTATTTTTAAACCACATCTTTAGATTTGAGTGTTTATTTTGGTTGCAATTATATTCCTTATGATTTTTACAGATACAAATTTTGTAATAAATTCAAATCTCCATTTCATTGAAACGTGCAATAAATATTTGTATTAGTTTGTTTATTATTCATGAAAAGAAAATATTTATCATTGAACTTATTATTCTGACTATCAAAGCATGTGTCGAAAAAACTTGACTTCTTTTGTGTACTTTTAATCTTAGAAGAGGTATAAACGAGAATCCATTCTAGAAGTTTGGGGAAGAAGGTTTGAAGATGTTTTTTCTATAGTTTGAAGGGTGTATTTCGGCGCAATGGACCTACGTGAAAATTGATATTAGTAAAAAATGGTTTTATTTCACCATTTCGGGTAATTTCGTCCAGACTTATTTGACCATGCTACCTCCTCTTCAATGTTTGATAGACGGATACAGTAATTAACATGTAAAGGAAGAGTGTGACGAAAGGATTTACTTTTAGTTTCTTTCTTCTCGTTATTTTTTAGTTCTTATTATGGCGAAAATCACTTCACTTTTAAAAGATTCGGGTTTTTCTTCGGAGATCAGAAGTTCACTTCCAAAGGATCGAAGATTAGATAAGGGGAACGCATCTTCAATTCCAATTGTACCAGGATACAAGATTGAGCAGTGTTTGGGTGAGGGGGCCTTTGGAATTGTCTATAAAGCCATCAAGAATGGTAAGGAATATGCGTTGAAAGTAATTAGTATTGCAGGATACAAGTTCAAATCTATGGCCAAAGAAAATTGGAAAAGGGAATGTGGTTTGCTCCAAGCAGTGGGCAATTTCATCAATATTGTAACATTTGGACAAAGTTTTTCTGACGAAAATCATTTGTTCTTAGAGATGGAATATTGCAACAGCGGAGATCTTCAGAGTTATTACTTTGCGCACGGTCTGACGAGAAAGCAGAAGCGATCCATTATTATAGAAATATCGGCAGCTATTTCTCATCTTCATGCCAACAACATAGCACATCGAGATTTGAAGCCAGAAAATATTATGGTAGTCAAAAGAGACGGAGAGCCACACGCCAAGGTGGGAGATTTTGGGGTAGCGACGGCTATTTCGTCGGCTACACTCGACGGAGGATTGGCTGAGTATTATCGCAGTTCAGAGGCTGGAACGTACTACTTTATGGCTCCAGAAATTTATTACAAACGCTACACAAAGAAGGTTGATATTTTTTCATTGGCATGTATATATGTAGCATTAATAGCTGACGGTAGGATAGGTAATTATTTGTGTGATTACGTTAGAGACACAAACGATACGGTATGGAGCACTGGTGAGTACAAAGCTAGGACCCAGCATGAATTGGTAATAAATCCAAATCTAGTATTAGGTGCAAATCTACGGGCTTTGGTAAATGAAATGAGTCAGTACGACTATCACAAACGCCCTACTGCTTCCCAAGTTGAATACCGATTTCGGGCAATCAGATCTAAAGAATATGACCCGCGTCCTGAAAGCCGTCCTGGGGCCGGCCGAGTAACACCTCCACCTCGGTACCATGCAGAAAATATCTCACTTTGAATACAAAAGAGAGAGCACAACGCCACACCTTTTCTATCCGTTAGGAGTTCTCCTATTAAAGTCTGATCAGAGATTTCGAATATTATTTTTTGTTGTAATAAGAAAAATAGTCAACTGGAAACTAAAGATAGTAACCTAAAATGCACAATCGAAATTTGAAGATATGAATCGGATTTTCATTTTGATGCAGTAGAAGTAGAAGTAAAACATTTATGTGGAGTAATGACGTCCCATGGATACGTTGTCAACACAAATTCCCGATCCGGAATTTTATAACAAAGTTTGTGATTTCTATATGAAGGGAATTCATATTGAAGCTTAGCAATTTCACACAGTGATTAGTATAGGACAAGGCATTAGTACATGCAAAAAAACACGATTTTTTTGGAAATTGAGGGGCGGCGCCATCCTCAGGAAACTCTGAGTCGGCCTTTAACATTAGTTACAATCACACAATAAAAGCAATATAGAGAGGCAAACATAAGTCCCCACGAAGTTTGGAATATTTTGTTAACATTTCTGAATTTATTTGAGAATAATGTGCATTAATACTTTAGTATCACAAAAAAACTTGTTCTTTAGGCTTAAAATTGGTGACCACCTATCAGTTGCGACCATACCTGGTTTTGAAGCGAAGTTGATGCCCTTAGAAGGTAGCAGGTCAAAAGAAAATGTGCCAAATCTGGACTGAAAAGCGCTATTAGCTGTGATCCTTCAATACACTCATAACATGAACAGAAAAGACAGTAGGCAATGATATTTAAAACACGCATTGAAAATCCTCCGTAGGCTCTACGACAGCATGATATCCCTTTCATGCGTGCGCACAAGTCTACTCACTCCCTAGCCTGCGGGTA
This sequence comes from Ophioderma brevispina, assembly GCA_023653785.1. Lineage (NCBI taxonomy): Eukaryota > Metazoa > Echinodermata > Ophiuroidea > Amphilepidida > Ophiodermatidae > Ophioderma > Ophioderma brevispina. Next base: position 18,136 of record JAMKCH010012658.1, read on the forward strand.
TGGTGTATCAGTATTCGACGCAAAAGTTGTTGCACTGGTTACCCTTTTGCGGACTGCACTACCTAACTGATCCCATAAAATTTCGATGGGATTCAGATCAGGTTAACCGCTGGCCACTGCATTCACTCTACTCCATGATTTTGAAAAAAGTCATCAATTCTTCTGGACTCCTGTGATGGACGAGGCATTTCTTGCAATTACAGCATTCGAGTCCAAGGTTCTGTAGATATGGTAGTGCAACTGGCTCAAAAGATTCATCACGATAACGAAGCAGCATTTAATGTTTCCTTCAACCAAAAACCAGTCTCGTCTTTTCCAGTCATGGGAATCCCGGCCCAAACCATGACACTTCCTCCGTGTTATGCTGACAAACTCTTTCAATGCAGCAATCTGAAATCGTCTCCTCGTCGCAGCCAGACTCTTGACGTTGCCGTCACCTGTTTCAAACAGAATCTTGCTTCATCGCTGCACATGAGTTGATCCACCGGTTCAAGTGCCACTGGCGATGTTGTATACACCAGCGCAAACGAGTCTGCCTGTTTGTGAAGCCCACCCTAGCTTTGGCCACATCAGATAACCTAGCCCAGTCCAGTACTGAGGTCAAAGTGAAACAATTGAATAACCGTTAGAAAAATTGTTGTACGAGGTCAGAAGGGATGGATTTGCACAAACACAAAAGACACGGTCCTTGCTCTTTGTTGATTCCCCACCCAAAGGTTCGGTAGTGCAAATCAGTGATGTTTTTCGCTGTGTTAAAGTATAGGGAATTCATGTTCAAACTGGCAATCTATGAACTAACCGTGGTCTTCGCTTTTCAGCTTCGCTTTCTAGGAAAGAAACCATTTTTTAAAAATGCTTTTGGGCTTGATTGGGACGGATATTCAAAACCAATGCCCAGGAAAAAAAAAAACTAACATATCAATGGGGAAATAATATTACAAAAAACTGGGTGTATAAACATTCCTGGACTGGTAGCGAGGTAAACAACAGTTTGCTATTTAAACCCCAAAATAATTTATTTTTTCCGGGGCCAGCTTTTATTTTAAAAACACACATACTCGATAAGAGGGACTTTGCAAGCTTTTTCCTGGAGGCTCATAGGTTGAATTCTGGGACCAAGTCAAGGGAGATCAATGTACATTTAGCTCACAAAAAATTTTGAAACACAAAAAAAACTGGAATGGGCCAAAATCCGGGCACAAGGGGACAAACGGATTTCCGATTGAGCGGTCCGAAACGAGAGGTCGTTCCTTAAGTAAGTAAGTAAGATTTAGTACTTGGGCTTTTGAAAATCCAATGATTTAAAAGGGGTATTACCTGATCCTCAGCTTCGACCCCAACCAACTCACATCAATCAAAGTTGAGTTTTTGGCATCATTAGAAAACCTTTGTATTTTTTCGATTTATTAGTCAAAATTTATTCCGGACGAACTTCTTTTTCAACATTATTAAAAAGCTACAAGCAGACGGAAAAAAACAAGATGGTTGTTTTGATGGTTAACCAGAAAAATAAGGTAAGGGCCTGTCTCAAAAAAACAAAAGTGGTACAGTCGTCGGAAAAACCGATATTTTTTTTTTTTTAATATATTTTTAAAATCTCAACCATAAGTCAGTCCGTTTTGTGCATCACCATTTTAAAAGAAAAAAAAAGACCAGGCTTTCAGTATTTTTTGTTTCATCCTCACTTGGCCTTGTTCCCAATCGGAAGACGAATTAAAACTCCAGTTTAATTGAGAAACACAAAAAAAAAATTTAAAAACTGTGGCGCCAACTTTCTGTTTAAGTGAAAACGGTTAAAGAATAGTTTAAACAATAAATTTATTTGGAACCAAGATTTTGAAAATTCTCAAAAAAAATGGTAATAACTAATAAAGGGAAACTTTAAAAAAAGATGCTAAAAAACAGTTTGTTGTAACGTAATGGTGGAAAAATTATTATTTAGTAATTCGGCTTTCAAGATAAAGTGTATGTAAAATTCGACATTACTAATACTCTGAAAAACTCCATAAACTTTGAGGGGAAAAGGAGGTTTTTTTATGATCTTGACAGCCAATTTCATGAAACGGGCCTTGATTACTTTGCTTCCAAATTTTTTTTGGACTCAAAAAACCATTAGTTTAAAAAAAAAAAAAAAAAACAAAAAAACTAAAAAATCTTAAAAAAAAAAAAAAAAAAAAGGGTTGCAAGGATTAAAAAGATTTGATCTTGGACATTACATGAACATTCCACTAATCATAGATTGTTGGTTGTTAATCTAATATTACTTCCAAAAATGTTTTTTGAAAAAAAAATGAAAGTTAAAAAACAAAAAAACACGCGTTTTTTTTTTAAACCAAAAATTTGTAAAGGGCACCCCCTTTTTTCGCCATTCCTTATGGGGATTTTGTTCCCACACATGAAACAAAAACTTGTGTTTGTGAGAATGTCCCAAACTATTTAAATAATTCATGATTTTGCATTTGGTTCAAATTAATTGGGCACATTTTTCTGATTATTTAAAAACAATGATTTATTTTTTGCTTTTTTTAATTTATTTATACAAATGTGCTAAAAACTGATATGGGGACGAATCCCCAACAACCAAGTCGACTGTGCAGAGCAAGAGGGGAAAACAAAGATCTCCCCATTTTTAGGGATATTGCAAAAAGAGTTTAGTCCCTTTAAATGGGCATGAAACTTGTATTTATTTTACTGGGATGTACAAGTAGTAGTTAGTGTTGAAACCCTTTTTTCAATTTACACTTCAAGGATTGAATTGGGTAGATTTTGTCTGGCGGTGTGAACATTGAATTCTTTTTTTGAAGAAAAATTCATGGGGGCTATTTATAGATCAATTAAACGAAAATAACACCCCACATGGGTCACTCATTAATTAATAATGCTATGGCCCCCACGTATATTAATGGATTATCGTACCATTGACGTATCTTGCTTACTGTGTCAAATCCCCATTGGGAATGGAGGGAATAGGAAAAAAAAAAAAGGGAAAAGGGGGTGTTGGTGCTTTACCAAAAAATTGGTTCAATATATGGCTTTTTTTTTATACTTTTCTTTCATTTTTTTCAACATTTGAAAACACAGGCAGACACACAAACATACAATTAAAAAAACAAACAAACAAAAAATTTTAGAATTATTTATATGTGATGTTTGTTCTTCAATGTTTTTCATCTGCAACGTTGGCACCAAATTTTCTGATTTCACGGGTATTTTTTAAAACCCCAAATCTTTAGGGATTTGAGTGTTATTTGGTTGCCAATTTATATTCTTATGGATTTGACCAAAGATACAAACAACTTTGTTAATAAATTCCAACTCCAATTTCCATTGAAAAACGCTTGCCATAAATATTTGTATAGGGTGTGTTATTATTCTAAAAGAAACAAAAAATAATTTTATTTTAACATTTCAAAACTTTATGTCTGGACTATCAAAGAATTTGTGTCGAAAAAACTTTGACTTCTTGTTGTGTGTACCTTTTAATCTTTAGGAAAAAGTATTAAACGAGGAATCCATCTAGAAGTTTTGGGGGAACGAAAAGGTTTGACAGATGTTTTTTTCTATAGTTTGGAAGGGGTATTTAGGGCGGTTGAATTGGGACCTACGTGACAAATTTTGGGTATTAGTAAAAATGGCTTTTTATTCCCACCATTTTTTCGGGGGTAATTCGTTCCAGGGGGGACTTATTTGACCATGCTACCTCCTCTTCAATGTTTGATAGGAAACGGATTACAGTGAAGTAAAACATGTAAAGGAAGAAGTGTTGGACGAAAAAACAGGATTTTTACTTTTAGTTCTTTCTTTCATCGTTATTTTTTTTTAGTTCTTATTATGGCGGAAAATCACTTCACTTTTTAAAATAGATTCGGGGTTTTTCTCGGAGAAAATCAGAAAAGGTTTCACTTCCCCAAAGGATTCGAAGATTAATAAGGGGGAACCGGCAATCTTCAAATTTCCAATGTAAACCAGGGATTACAAGATTGGAGGGCAGTGTTGGGGTGAGGGGCCTTTGGAAATTGTATTTTAAAAGCCATCAAGAATGGTAAGGAAAAAATAAGGAAATAGGGTTGGGTGAAAAGTTAATTAGGAGAAGGCTTTTTACAAAGGTTCAAAAAACGTTTTCTATGGGCCCAAAGAAAAGAAACATTGGGAAAAGGGGGCATGGGTTTGCTCCAAAGGTCAAATGTGGGGCAAATTTCATTCAATCTTAACATTTGACAAAGTTTTTCTGGGGGACGAAAATCCTTTTGTTCTTGGAGATGTGGAAATTGGCCAACAGCGGGAATCTTCAGAGTTATACTGGCGCACGGTTGACGAGAAGGGAAAGCAGAAAAGGGGCGATCCAATTATTATAAGGAAATATCGGCAAGTATTTCTCATCTTCGTTTGCCAAACAACAATGAGCACATCGAGGATTTGAAGCCAGAAAATATTATGGTAGTCAAAAAAAAGAGGGGGACGGGAATGAGCCCACAAACGCCACAGGTTTGGGAGATTTTGCGCCGGTGGTTTGGGGGTAGGCGGCCGGGCATTTCGGTTCGGCTACCACCGCGGAGGGATTGGCTGAGTATATCGCAGTTTCGAAAGAGGGATGGAACGTACTAATTTATGGGCTCCAGAAATTTATTACAAAAAACAAACGCTACACCAAAGAAGGTTTATTATTTTTCACTTGGGGATGTTATTATATGTAGCATTTTTTATCGGGCTGACGGTTTAGGATAGGTAATTTTAGGATAGGGGAATTAATTTGTGTTGATTACGTAGAGGACCACCCCCAAAAAAACGGATACGGTATGGAAAGCACTGGTGAGGTTACAAAAAGGCTAGGGACCCCAGATGGGGAATGGTTAAATAAATTCCCAAATTTCTAGTTAATTAGGTGGGCAAAAATCTACGGGGCTTTTGGGTAAATGGGAATGGAGGTCAGTTTAAGGGACTAGCACAAAAAAAACACCCCCTAACTAGTTTTCCCAAAGTTTGGGGGGAATTACCGAATTTCGGGCAAAATCAGTCCTAAAAGAATATGGAAACCCGTCGTCCTGTGGGAAAAATCCGTCCTTGGGGGGCCGGGCCGAGCCGAGCCGGAGTAAAAACCAACCTCCAAAACACTCGTAACATGGCCAGGACCCAAAAATATCTCCCCTTGAATACACAAAGAGAGGAGGGGACCACCAACGCCCACCACCTTTTCTAATCCGTAGGCGTTATTTTCCTATTTAAAGTCATGGACTCAGAGATTTTACGAAAATTATATTTTTTTGTTTGGTGTTTAAAATAATGGAAAAAATATGAGGCAAAACGACACTTAAAGATTTAGTAACTAAAATGCCCACAATTCCGAAATTTTGAGATGAATCGGTTTTTTTGCAATGTTTTGATGCAAGTAAACACAATTATGGTGTCGTATTTTACGTCCACAAAGGGCTTACTGTGTTATAAACCACAAACCAATTCCGGATCCGGATTGTATAAAAACAAAGTTGTGATTTTTCTATATGAAAAGGAATTCGATTTAAGTTAGCAATTTCACACCCGGATAAGTATATGGGGGACAAGCATTTATGGTACATGCAAAAAACCAACGATTTGTTGGAAATTGAGGGCGCACTCCTCGGAAAATCTCTGGAGTCGGCCTTTAACATTTAGTTAACAATCAAACCAATAAAAAAGCAATAGGCAGAGGGCAAAACATAAAAGTCCCCACAGGAAAAAAGTTGGAAAATCTTTTGTTAACAATTTTCGGAATTTTGATTGGAACGGCATATAATGTGGCAGAATCTTTAATTGTCACAAAAAAAAAACTTGTTCTTTTAGGCTTTAAAACATGGGGGGACACCTCAAAGGTTGCGGCCATACTGGTTTGAAAGCGAAGTTGCTGCCTTGAACGGTAACGAAAGGTCAAAAAAAGGAAAAAATGTGGCAAATTCTGGGGGAACCTGAAAAAAGCCTATTTAGCTGTGGATTTCTTTCAATAACACTCATTAAACACATGGAACAGGAAAAGGGGACAGTAGGCCAATGGATACAAAAACAGCATGAATTTAAATTCCTCCGTTAGGTCCTCACGACAAGCCCTGGATATTTCTCCTCTCATGGCTGCTCAACAAAGTCTCCTCAACTTATTCCTGGGGGTTTAGGTGTATCCAGTTATCGACGCAAAAAAGTTGTTGGCAACTGGTCCCCTTTTGCGGGACTGCCGGGAAACCTAAAATGATCCGCCATAAAAAATTTCGATGGGGGATTTTCAGATTTTTCGGTTAAACCGCTGGGCCACTGCATGTTCGCTCTAACTCCATGATTTTGAAGGAAAAAAAGTTCATTTCCAATATTCTTGTCTGGTGGGGGGACGCGGCTTATCATTCCTTGCAATTTACAGCATTCGGTCCCACGGTTCTGGAGATATTGGTAGTCAAGGGCTCCAGGATTTTCATTTACCACGGATACCGAGCAGCATTTTTTAATTGTTTCCTTCAACCAAAAAAACCCAGGTCCGGTGCTTCCAGTCATGGGGAATTTGCCCGGGGCCAAAAAAACCATGACACTTTCTCCGTGGATCTGGTACACTCCTTTCAATGCCCAGCAATCTGAAAAATCGTTGCTCCTCGTCGCTCTCCCAGGGACTCTGGGACTATGCCGGTCAAACCCTTTTTCAAACAGGGAATCTGGGCTTCATGCTGACATTTGAGTTTCCTCCCAACGGTTCAAAAGTTTCCCACAATGGGCGATGTTGTTTGTCTACACCAGCGCAAACGAGTGTTGGCCTTGTTGGGAAGCCAACCCTAGCTTTTAGCCACATTTCACAGGAGAAACCTAGCCAGTCAGTTCTGAGGGGTCACAGTTGAAAAAAAAAAACACGTGATACCGTAGAAAATTTGTTGTTTGACGAGGGTCAGGGAAGGCCATGGATTTGCAACAAACACAAAAAGGACACGCGTTCCTGGCTTTCTTTGGTTTGCTTCCCCCCACCCACAGGTGTGTAGTGCCAAAATCAGTGATTGTGTTTTTTTCGGCCTGTTAAAAGATCAATTAGGGGGATTTATGTTCAAACAACTGGCAGCTTATGAAACACTAAACCGTGGTCTTCGAGTTGTATAATGATTCGCTTTTCTTTAGAGACAATAAGGCTTTTAACCGTACACACCAGACTTTTGTACCGAAAGAGGTCCCTTTATGGATTTGGTTCAAAACTTCTCATTTAAAAGATGTAGGGGCTCCTGAAATTTGTCAAAAAAGACCCACGCATTATTAAAACACGATTTTTTTTTTTTCACTTGTCATCCTTGTTTTTTTCAAACCCCAAAAATATCCATTCTAATTGTACAACTTAACCATCCTGAGGTACGAAGTAGACTTTTAAGCACCCAATTACTTGCAAATTTGTTAAAATAACAAAATAATAGCTTAAAAAAAAAAAAAAAAAAAAAAAAAAAAAAAAACGAATGTTGTTTCAAAAACGTTTTTTTCACCCAATGGAGAAGGTAGCGTTGCACAATTGTTTCATGTGAAAAAGGAAAAAAAAAAAAAGCATGCGCCCCAGGTGGGACCTGCTGTCTCACGGAAGCCTGATGAATGCTCAGGTGAGATACCCAAAACATTCAAAATTACCCCAATTTGAAGAAGAGTCATGAACACAAGAATCATTGTGCAATTCAATCCCATGATTTGAGAAACCTTGTTCCAATCATGTTTGCAATTTCAATACAATTAACAAAAGTGCATTGGAATTGAATGACAACCCATTTAACACTCTGTCAAATACAATAATGGGAACAAGGTGAGATCAGGATTAAAGCTAAAAGTGGGACTGAGTGAGAGGCCAAGATTTGGCCCCAAATTTTCTTCTTGACCCTGTCACCTTCTAAGGGCAGTTAAATTGCTCCAAAAAAAAAACCAGGTATGGTTCCAAATTAGGTGTATTTTAAGCCTTAAAGAAAACCAGGGTTTGTTTGTGTACTCAAAATAATTTTTACTCCCCGCCTAAAAAAAAATCCGAACGAACGATGTTGAATGGCCTATTCAGTGCTCAACCACTTGCTTTTCAAATGAAACACGCGCCAAAAGCCAGCAGGAATTAACGCTCTCAAAACTTACCAAATCATGCTTTCGTGATCAATGGCATTTACCGATGGTTTTGTTGTTGGACCAAGGTTCAATAAGCAAAAAAAAAAAAAAAACACATAAAACGAAACACGCTCCTGGCTTATAATTCATTAATTCAACCTGCATTTACCTACATTACCTTTTAATTAACAGTAATTTATTAAAATCGTTCGGATTTTTTTTTAGGGAGGGGGGAGTATATTATGCCACATTTTTTCTTACAAAAAAAATTCTGGGAAATATATGGTGTATATGGTTAAACAAATTATTTCCAAAACTTTTTGTGTGGGGGGGGACTTTAGTGCAAAAAAACACCTCTAAAAATTAGGGGAATTAAAACAACCCTCTAAAAGAGGTGATTGCCAAAAAAAATCAAAACAATTTTAAAAAAAACACCGGCTTATAAACAAAAGTAAATTTGACATAGGGCTATTGTGTTTCTTAAAGGTCTGACTCAGAAGATTTAACAATTTTTGTTTAAAAATTTAAGGGGCCAGCTAAAATTAAGAATAGTCACCTAAAACATACTTATTCCAAAGTTAGTGTATGATCGGATTTTTGTCGTTTTCATGCAGTAAAAAAAAACCTTTTAGCACAAGTAAATTTCCAAGTGCCCATAGGAACCATCTTTACATTGAAGGGACTTCGATTTTGAAGGGGCTAGTTATTTTCAACAACAGTGATTATAGTTATGGACAAAAGTATTAAAAAAAGGTATGGCAGAAAAACATGAGTGTTGAAAATTGAGTTTGGCGCCCTCTCGGACAAAACAATTTCGTGAGTCAGGCCTTAAAAAAACATGGTTATTTCTTAGATTCTAATGCCATATTTAGAATATAAACGCATGGGTGTGGGTTAGAAGCTAGATGCGTACGCCCGCGTTGAAGAATAGGCGGCCCATTTGACCTTGGAATGGGACCCTGTCGTGACACTTTTAAAAAATTTTTCGGCATGCAATCACAAACCAAATGTGTAGTTCAGAACCCAATTACGATACATATCAAAAACAAAACATTAGTAAAGGGACCCATTCTATTGGCACAAAACAGCCATTTAGGAACTCCTTTGTGTTTTGTACGGACAGATAACTTGAGAATTTAGTTTTCATGTAAACAACTTCTCTGGGACCGGACTTATTAATCAAGTTTAGATAAATCCTTTCGCCAGGTCTGTGACACCCAGGAGGGAATTACATTCGTTGCACGGGGGAAAAAATCACTTTCCGGGGGCCGCCGTTCGAGCGGCCAAGCCAGGGCCCGTAATTAAAACTTTCAATAATTGTTATAAAAAAAACAGTGTGTTTTTAATCATTATCTTACAGATACGGTTCGGAGAACAAGAAACTTAAATTTGATTTGATTTATGAATGAATATGATCTTGAAAAAAACAAAAAAATTCTGAAAAAAAAAAATAATTTTTTCAAGTTTGATAAAGTTTCTGGGCTTGCAATTTAGGGAGGGGTTCATTATTTTATTTTACGCAAGGGGGGAGAATGGGGAATTTGAAGGGGGGGCCAAGGGGAACCCGAAACATTTTTGTTAAGAAGAGAGAGGGGGAAAAACGTGGCAAAAACTTTTTCATCAAACGACGGAGAGGGGGGGAACATGAACTTTTAAAGTGGGGGGAAAAATCAGGCGGTTTCCAAGGGGGGAAACGTGATTTTTTGAAAAAACGGAAGCGAGGGTGGGGAAAACCGCGAAAAACATTTTTGCCGAAAAAAAAAAAGTTGAAAAAAATCATCCATTCCCCCCCCCCCCGGCCGTTAAAATAATGGGACCGCTCCCTTAGGACTCCGGGACCTGAGCGGTTCCGCATTTCAGGGGGGTTCGGCCGATAGGGTGTAAGGGCGAGGCCGCTGGTCGGGAGTCGAACGGGCTCACCAAAACCTTGTCCAAAAATCTTATTTTTTGGCATAACGGTGTTTCTCATCCTTGAAAAAATATTATCCCAACAGTGGGGATAGGGATGTGCGCTTGGCTAGAAGCCACCTAGATGAAGCAACCCACTATGTAGATTGTCAAAATGAGTGAGAGTTTTGGGGTTTTCTGTCCATTTTCAACCGTGGAGATGGGTAAAAGAGGATGTAAGGTCAAAAAATTCCCACCAGGTAAAAAGTTGATGGTACACCATATCAAGTACAATTTTATAGTTATTGGCATGTATGAAAATCAGGGGGCGGACGGAACAGGGGGTGGGAAAGGGGGGGGGGCGGGCCACACCGCCCCCCGCCCCTGATGGATTTTCAAAAAAAAAAATTTTTAGGGAAAAAAAACAGGGGTTTTTTGCGCAAAATTTAGGGGTTTTTTAACCCAAAATGAGGTTCATTGTGTAGGTATGTTTTACAACTCTTGCATATATTTCTGTCATCTGAATTGGTAAAATGGGAAGTTCAAAGATGTGGGTTTATTCCTACCCTTTTTCCGGTTTTTATTGAAAGAAATAAAACAAAAAAAAACTGACCTATCCCTCGTGGGGATAGTTACCCCCTGGGAAAAACCTATTATCCCATGGCAAAAGTTACCAGACAACTCTACACCGAATAACTATTTAATTAGTACAACCAAACACCTTTTTGCGAAAAATTGTTTACAGGGTAATGGTGGGAAACGAGACGTGAACCTATGAAAAAAAACTCAGGCCAACGCAAAAAATCGTGGAAGATCCAAAAGGTTGGTTTACCGCGGCCCCCCGTCGGGAAAATCGTTCTGGCTCAGAATGGATGGAATTGAAGTGCAAAAACCCCTGATTCAGCGGAAAATGATTGGTTGAATCTATTTTTTTTCACCATTCTAAAACAACGGTGATTAAAGCCGGCTTAATACAAGCGCCAAAGTAAAGTTGCAAATTTATAAGATTAGATATTTGGAAAGCCAACCCAAAAAAAGGGTTTCTCTAAGCAGAATGTGGAAAACGTTGCAGAATGTTCTGAAAGGCGCAATATTGCCGAGGTGTATTTAAAAAAACAAAATAGACTCCTTCTTTATTCGGGATCTGGTGAGAAATATTGCCCACTTGCTTGATCTGAGACCGCGGTAATTTTCACCTCGACCTTCGGTCCTCGGGGAAAATAAGTAGGCCCTTGGTATTCAAAGATTCATATAGGGGCAATAATTCTCACCATCTCCCTTCATGAAGCAGTTCGATTGTACTGTTTTCGCCCCCCCCACCTTATGGATGTTTCGCCCTACTATTGATTTTTTTAACCCTGGGCCGCCCGCGCCACCTGATGAACAAAATTAATTAATAGGAACAATTTTGACAATCCCCGGAAAAGCATCTCTTCGGTGCCATTTCCATTTACGGGGAAAACTTTTACCAGCCTCAAGGGTCGGCTAAAAACATCCGGTTAGGAGCGTATCAAAAATACCAGGGAACACGTTAACCCTATCTTTGTGGACGTTTGCACTATTAGTTTGGTGCTAATCGTTCGTTTCCGGTGGACAAGTAAGGGGCAACAGTTACGGACGAAAATATCACGTTTTGTCGTGAAATCCAACACCAAACCCAGTCCTCGATTGTTTTGTTCCTAGGAAATTCTTCTTAAATTTATTTACGTTAGATTACTTCCACGTGAAAACAGTGAATTTGTATTGTTCATGTTAGGCACTGTCGCGGGACACTTTACGCGGAACGAACAACAAATTTTGTTTGTAAAACCATGGGGACCTCTGTGGTTACAAGTTCCCGGATTGGGGGGGGAAATGGGCACCGACATGAGATGGGGGGCATGGGCGTGGGCGCAATCGCGGTTTTTTTGATTTGTGGCATTTTTTCCGGGGCATAGTTGGCAAAATGGGTCTATTGCATTTTGGTTCAAAGTCCTACTCCAAAGGATTTCAAACGGGGTGGTTTCATTTGGCAAGTATCAGGATGGAAACAAATCCAGCAATTTAATTAACAAAAAACGTTTACTTGAAACACCAAGTACGTTGGACCACTGCAAAACATATTATTTATTCATCACAGCATATACGTCGGAGGAGATGGTCTCCAAGGTTATGGGCCGGACCGTAAAGTTTGGTGATGATACTCAAAACATGTTTTTTGCTGAAAATAAAGGAATCTGTCGGGTGCAAACCGGGATTCCTTGGGCGTTTTTGAAATCCAAGGTGGCGTCGCCCTAAAAAATGGGATAATATCTATCAAACACCCTATATTTCAAAACTTAATGGAGTTACTCAACGATATTAAACTATACGAATTCCAATGGACAAGTGTTAATGGCCACTTGTAAAAAAGTAAGTCCTTTTTAATTCAAATTAAAAAAGGGAGAACCCACACTATTAATGTGAAATACTTTGTCGATAAACAGGCCAATACAGCAATAAAAATTAAACATGACATTGAAGTACTTAAGATTATGTTGTTAGACCACCAAATAAAATTGTAGTTTGATATTTAAAATATGTAAACATGACGTCAAATTCAGTATGGGCAGCCGAAAAAAAAAACGTTGGGAATCTTCAAAAACAAGGCCCTTTCGAGGGGCAATTGCCGGATGCGGATGGGATGAACTTCAAAAAAACAACAATTTGTATGGAACGTTAACTAGAAAACGTTGCCTTGCACATTTATTCCAACCCGGCCCGGTTCGCACCAACCCCCAAGTTCCATTAGGGCAAACAGTGGGCGTAAAAACAGAGGGGGGGGGGCAGGGGGGGAAGCTTCCCTGTTGGGGAATTCGTTTTGCCCCCCCCCCATTGAAATAAATTTAGGGACCTTTCTAAACACCCATGTGTCAATTTCATGCCAAAAAAAACAAATAATAGGCCTATAAATTATAATATACTAAAACCACATTTAATATACCGATATACGCTAAAAAGTGGATTTAAGGGGCGCAGCGCATAAGGATTAACATGTGGGACCGCATTGTCTATGTTTTTAAAAAAAATTTGGGCACTTTTTTACGCGCTCACGGGAGACAGTACCAGCAACTTTGTGCCCCCCCCCCCACACCCCCCCCCCCCCCCCCCCAGAATTTCGAAATCCGAAGGTGAAAAAAAAATGGGGTCTTACCCCGGACGAGCGCGTAAGTTGAAAGCCCGGGAAAAAAGGGGGGGAGAAGCAGGTTAGAGGGAAAAAAAAAAAGAAAAAATAGAGCAACAAAAAAAAACCGAAAAAAATAAAAAAAAAAGAAAAAAAAAAACAAAAAGAGTTTTAAAAAAAAAACACGACAGAAAAAAAAAAAAAAAAAAGAAAAAAATAGGAAAAACACAAGAAAACAAAAGCTAAAAAAAAACCTTTTCCCACCCCCCCCCCACCCCCAAAAAAAAAAAATGTGCTGGTCTGCAACCCCTGAAAAAAAAAGGCCCGGTTTACGCCATGGGGCCCACAAAAAAGGGTCCCACTTTTGGGCTTGAAAAATTGTGATTAAAAAGGTCCAAAATTTAGAGAAAATTTTGGCAATAAAGTCCCCAATTGTTTGGTGACGAGATGTTCAAAAAAGTCCCAAAAAAAGGGGGACATATAGTGCGTTTTGGTCCAATTTCTAACAAAAAAGGTGACACCATTTAAAACAAAAAAAGGGTACCCGTAAAGGTCCCGTGACCCCCTTTCCCCCAATTAAATCCTTTGCGTGGGACACGTAAGTATTCTCATCATGTGTAAGGGCCTAATACAAAAAAATTCCATCTGGACAAAATTTAGAATTTCAAACAACACATGGGGATTAAACAGGAAATTTGCATTAACTTGGTGTGATTGTTTCAGATTGTAATGATTTACACTGTACAGGTGCAGGGGGGATTTATGTAGGGTTGATTGAAACAAGAAACTTATATGTAGGGTTTTATGGAAAAACACGTCGGCCGGCCAAAAAAAAGGAGGTTTATTTTTTTTTTTCACTCCGGTAACACAAAAAAGGACGGGGGGGACATTTTTCCTCTAGGTAACTGTCCACTCAGTTTCAAATTTTCTAGGGGGGGACAAATTACCAACTCTAGGTGCCATTCCAATTTAGTCCTATATTCTCAGTTTTGTCCCATACCAAAAAAAACAATGTTCGGAGTTATCATTCTTTTACCCATTTGATTGCATATATGTAAAAAGTAGTATGAGGCAAAAATTGTTCAAACGAATAATTAATTTTTTAAGTCCCGAATCTAAATTGAATTGTTAAAACATCCAATCCATTAAAAACGGAAAAAAAAATACCGGGCAAAAGGTAGTGTAGTGTCAGATGTTGAATTGGGAGGGATAGGGAAAAACACCACACTGATGTTTATGGAAAAATATAAAAAATATGGGCCAAAACACTTTTATTACATGTTATTTACTGCCATTTAAACACCCTCGTCTTACCAAAGGCCTTGTTTGTAACACCGGTTTACCGGGGGGGGGGGGTGGTTACCCAAACCCCCCCTCGGGGAAGAATTTGTTTATTAAAGCACTCCGATGCTTATGATTTTCGGATACCAAGGGGGAATAGCTCTGGTCTTCCTCTTTCATTGATACCAAAATAAGTGAAATCCCAAAAATAACTCCTAGTATGGCGTCACAAGGGGGGGGGACGTCATTTTTCAAGTCCAGCCGAGTCGGCCCAAATTGGCATTTTTCCAACCGAAAACCGGAAAAACATAGGCGAAAAATCCAATTTGCGCTAAAAAAATCGCAGGGGAAAGATCGGATGGATTTTCATTGGCGGTTTCAAGCTCTTAAAATGATGGGGGGCAATTTGGCTAGGGTTAATGAAAAAATTAGGGATTTTTAGAGCATTTTACGGTGCATAAATATTTTCACAAAATGCACCATAAAGATCCTGGGGTGGCAAACACCAACCCCCCCCACCAACCCTTCGGGAAACTTTGACGGGGAATTAACCCCTAAACCCCCGGTTGGGAAGGTGCAACCTTAACATTTTTTTCGCTGAAATGAACGGAAGGGAAAAGGGATGACGAGAACGATTACCTAAGCAAGCTTTTTTTTACGGGAAAAGTTTTTTAGCATTTTTAGCGCCAACGCTCTTCTAACAAAAGCCGAAGTCAAGCGAAAGGTTTCCCCAATTTTAGGGGAGGTCCTCTTGGTAAAGACGAGGGGGGAATGATACTTAGTATATATTCTAAGGGCGGACACCGTTAAAAAATTTGATATACAGATGTAAAATCTGCATCTCATGTGGGTCCTATTTTCCGTAGCAAGGAAGGTAAAGGTGCCGTGAATGTAAAGGCTGCCATCACAGTTTTTTCCTTCCCGTATGTTTCATTGATACATGTATCAAAACTGTATTAAAATTTTCATCGTCCAAAAAAAATCAACAGCTCAGTATATAGATTGTATATGGGCATCGTCGGTAAGAAAACTAAAAATTCACCATTGGGATTAAGTTTGGCTATAGGTCTGATAGTTAGATTTCAAAACCCATTTCGTGTCAAACCAAGAGGACAAAGATTTCGGAAAACTCGATTAGTTGGGAGGAGGGAGTGGGATGAAAAACAGAGGCGGAAAGGGGCGGCCCAAAGTAAGGGGAGGAGCGTAGGGGAAAAAGGGCACAACACATAACTTCGTTGACCCTTCAAACTACAAAGAAAAAAGGTTTGAAACCTTTGGTCGGTTTTTGTTGGACCATATATATCAAACGCTTAGGTAGGGCTAGTAACTCCTCAAAATTGTGTGTTTGTCGGTAACTTTTCAATAGGGGCCAATTTAAAGAGGGACCACTGGCACCTTGAAAAAAAATCGGCGCCCTCAAGATTTTGCAAAAATCGAATATTCCCCGATTTTTGCCAGGTGTAAGGCCTTTTTAATATACAAAAGCACTCACCTGAAACTGATTAAGACCAAAATCGCTTCCTTTACTGGGTAAAAAAACCAGGATAAAAAACGGGGTTATAATTTAAAAGTCGCCGGGCGGACGTTTTTAAATTTCAGCAGGACGAACGGGCAAAATGGGGGCGGTTTAACAACAAGAAAACACACACGCCCGTATGGATGTTTGCACCCGGCGATGACCAACTGTGTGATCGGTCTATGACCTTTGTGGGTTTTTTAAAATATTCAGTGGAGTTAAGAGTAAAAAAATATCATTCAGGTAATTTACACATTTGTTGATTAAAAAGTTAAGTATATGGGGAAAAAAACTGTAAAAAAAGTTGGCCTACAAAATTATCCCGGATGGTTATCCTCATATTTCAACCCCTTTCCCATCATCTCGGCTTTTGAGGGATGGTATTATGTGTAAAATATATCCGTAGTTTATTACATGCCTTTAGGACCTACGATATTTTTTCTTTGAGAGGCCCAAATTGAAGAACAAGTTCATCTTTGTTCGTGGGATTTGTTTGGAAAATGTTTTGCCCAGTGCCGCTTTTTTAAAGTTTACCACAGGGGTCCACACTTTTTTTAAAATGCTCCAATTCATGCTGAAATGTGTGCCATATTGTCCGTTTCTAGTCATTAAGGATTTCCCAAACAATTGTATAGTTTGTACCAACTTTGACCAAATGGTTTTTGGAGTTTATGGTAAATTTAACAAAAACATGGGGCTAAAACTGGTAAAAAAAGGTCCAATTGTCTAAATTTGTTACGGGGTCAAAAATTTCAAGACAGTTGCTACAAATTTTGGTTTGAAAATGTATTGATAAGTTTGTTCATCAGTAAAGCCGTAAACATAAGGAATAAGTTGGTACCATCTGCAGGTAAGTTATTCCATGTTATGCGGAAAAAAATAGGTCATAGGGAAAACATTAAAATCCAATTTGTTATTGACTTCTTTTGACCCCCTTAGCTCCGAAGTAAAAACATTTACACCTAATTCAAAAAATTAGTACCCTTTGTGAAGTCCTCTCCCAGGGGCAATATTAAATTTGCAAGTTTATTTAAAATATGATCCAGATAAATGTTAATGTTTGACCCATGTACAAACTTGAGATTGGGACCCTTTTTTTTTACATTTTTAAGCCATTTTTGACTGTCTTATAACTACCAAAAAACCAATGGGTCCGTAGGTGGTACAAACTATAGGCCATTGGAATCCTTATATTAAGGATGGGACTTAAGATGGAATTACAATTTGAAAAAAAACATGATTGGGGGGCATTTTCAAAGTTTAAACCCCTGTGTAAAACTAAATTGGCCCACTTATTTGGAAAAAAAAGTGACCACCAAACAATGTTGAGAGTTACTTACAGAACGTAGCATTGATGTAGAGGGTCCATATAAAAAAAAACTCCCCAAAGATTCAAAAACCTTTTCTGTTACGTGTGAGGTTAAAACGGAATTCATTAAACTTTGAGTGCCCCCTATGATATTCCTGTGCTCTGAATTAAATGCTGTGTCATGGAAACGAAAAACTAAGATAAATTCTGGGCTTTCATGTTACATGTATTTACAATTGAGAGTGCAAAAAAGGAAAACTTTTTGTGTTCTTTCGTAAATCCAAAAAACCAACACGAAAGCACCTTCAAAAAAGTCGTGACAAGTACAACAGTAACATCATTTGTAATTACCTGAATACCATTGCAGCAACTAAGATAGGTTTAATATATGGAGAGTAGAAATGGGTGACTTCCCCCATGCTTCAGTTAATCACGATTTGATTTTTATATGCGATCTGACTACATGTGTTCAATAGATTTAGCGTGAAATTTTAATTAGAATTTCCACTGCACATATGCCCCTTACTCAATGCCCATACCTTCGGAAAAGTACTAGAGGTGACACGATGGGTTGAATCTACTATAACGTACTTGATTTTTGTATGCAAAACAGAGCCTTGGGATGACCTTTGTAAAATTTTAGAATACACAATAGATGGTAAGAATTGTGAACAAAGTCTGGTGTTAAATTAAGAGTACATGTGGGTTTATGAAACAATAAATTTTTGATTATCATAGAGTGATTGCTATCGATGTATTGAAAGATAATATTATTTTTAAATTAAATGCACTATCAGTGATTTACTAAATCAGAAAATTTCGGAAGTCATATTTTTGCATGTCTGTAACAAGTACAGGTATTCTAACACACCCTGCAAATGAAATAAGACCAGAAGCAACCTAATAAGGACCAAATCGGATATTTTAGTCATTACTATCCCTTCGGACAACTACTACACTGATAGTGTCTTAAGGTTTAACCCAACACTAATTGCAACAAAAACAAACTATTGTTCTAAGAGAGAGTCATAGAATAAGGTATCAAAAGTCGCCAATGGTATTTAAGCTGGAAACATGTAAACAAAATAGGCAGCATAGCAACATTTATGGTTGTTTCCATAAGGTGACACCCTTCTTTCTGACACCCTTATGAATTCGGAAACCTTAACGGAATAAACCACATAAACCGTGTGGTCTATTCCGTTAAGATTCCGAATTCATAAGGGTGTCAGAAAGAAGGGTGTCACCTTATGGAAACACCCAACATTTATAGAGCCAGGCCGGTCAAAATTTATCTTAATTTGTTCACCAACGTGTTTGTTGAGTTTCAGGGATTACAATAATGTATAGTTTGCCTCGTCTGAAAACAGATTCCTTTGAAAATGGTGTCAAATTGTTCTAGATTTTTGGAAAATGTGTCTATCCTGACACGTTATGCGCTAAATAGGATAATTCAATTCCGAATCATGGCCATAACTGGACAAATATTTTTAGTTTAACTTTTAAATGTGTTGTTGATTCAAAGATTAGATTTTTTTTAAATTTCTACATAGAATTACTGCTACAAATCATTCTATAAAAGCTTATAAATTATGGTATCACTGTACATTTTGTCATGAAAAAATTGAAATATTTAGGTGTTGTTTTTTTTAAATTGCGAGGTGGTTTGGAATTTTGGGATTAACTGTTTGCCTGGAATATAACACTGAAACAGATATTATAACAGAGGGTTGTTACATATAATTAACCCACCATTGGCAAAAATGTTAAATTATTTTGCTGGCTAAACAATTTGAAAATGTTAATACTTCCCCAAAAAGTACCCAACAAATGTTTCTTTTCGAACATTGAAATGTTTATCCAGATCGTGAAAAAGTTATTGCCACCAACAATTATTTTCCCATTTTCTCAGATGGGATGCTTTTGTAGGAAAGAGTTCCATATGTACCCCCCCCCTTTTAAAATTGTGCAGGAAACCAATTCTTTTTATTTATGGCCTTACACTAGCAAACACCCAAAGGACAAAATAAACTAGAATTTTGCGTTTCTCGGCTTTCGCGCTCACTATATTCACTATGTGGGCCGCTCCATAAAAAAACAAAACATTTTAGTGACACATACACACACATACACACGCACAACGGATTGCAAAGTGGTCCTGCCAGCTTTGCTGGCGGCCCACAAAAAAGAATTTGATGCATGAACTTCAAAGAGGGGTACATAATGAACTCTTGCCAGTATTTTGTATCTTTTACCTGATTATTTGTATGTATCATGTAGTATATTGTAGTTCAACACACCTGCCAGAGTGAAGTTATTTTCATTTTTTTCATTGCCTCTCTTGAATACTTGGCTCATTTTATGCATCATGAAGTACCTGTTTGAGTTACCATTTTGTAAAACAGGTGGCCGGCATACCCTTGCATTGGGCGCGGGAGGTGACTTGTGGTGGGTTGCGCCTTTTGTGCTAGCATAATGCTGCGGTTATTTGTGTCTGAAAGCAAATATATCCCTGGCCGCCTGTACGTAATGACGTATTGCAAAAATTTGCATTTTGAGAAATGGCTTTGAAGATTTGTGATTTTAATTGCCCCATATATTAATTAAAACATATATTTCAATTAAAACTAGTGGAAAGTCGCCAAAATAAGTTAAATTTCAAATAATAATCAGTGCCCATTTATTAGATAAGTAAAAAAAGATGGGGTTAAATGAATACGTCACTAAGTGAAACGACAAAATAGCAATTTCAATATTTAAATAACAATACGACGTGAAATACATCGTTATGTGACGCGTTTGCGCAAGTAGGTCACTATGTGAAAACGACAAAATACCAATTCTACCGTGAGCTGCAAAATACGTCGCACAGATACGTCACTATGTCACGCGGCGAATACTTCAAAATGCAGATACGATGCTACGGGCCTTGTATGCGCAGTAAGATTTTAGACAAATACGTCATTATGTGACGCGGACATTTAAGGTTTTGTAAATATATAATTTTAGTAATTGAAATTTTACTAATTAAGCCCTTTAAAGTTTAAAATTGGGGGAATGTAGAATAGTACAAAACAAACATACATGCCAAATTTCTCCAAAAGTCCAAAATGTGGCATACGTCACTAATGTGACGCGGGCAATGATATATTGCACGTTTCTGGAACTTGGTGTATGTATAGACAAGTTAACATCCTACGTCACTTGTCTTTGTTGAAAGGCCATCATGCCTGCCAAATCGTTAGTCCCAGAGTATTTAAAACTTAACAGATACCAATTGCCCAGTGTGTAACAGTCAGGCCGCCGACTAGTTCAAGCTAACCAGGCCCTAACCAGTTTACAAAATTGCTGTTAATGCGCTATAGATGAGGTGACATTCCCAATGTTTACAAACACAAGGTAGCACCAGGTCTACTGACGTGGTCGAGGTGCGAAGAATATGCCCATACAGCTACAGTATTCATTAGCCTTATCACGCCTGAGTGAGCGGAATTTTAAAAGCACGGCCCTGCAGATGCACATGCATACTGCAGGGCAGTGCTTGTTCGTTGCCAAGGCGGTTTGAGTCACATGTCAACTCATCTATATAAAAAAACTGATATAGAGTTTTGTGAATGGTGCAATGTATGGGGCAGAAATGTGTATCTTTGCATCTTTCAATTGATCTATTGTATCTTCTTCTATATTTTATACTGTCCGTATACTGTACAATGTCATTGTAAAAATACATTATTTTCAGGTTTTGTTAACTGCTCATATTTTGTGTACCAATGTCTTTTGACATTGTTTGTCACTTTTTTCAATAAAGGCAGCAGCTAAAAGGAAAAAAATTGTTGTGTCAAATTGTTTGTTTTAGGCATTAACCCTCATACTCAAAATAAAAGTGTTAAAGGCACTATCAGTGATTTCTGCGTGTTTGTAACAAGTATGGGTATCGTACCATACCCTGTAAATTATAAGATCAAAACAACCATCAGAATATCCGTTCTGTGAAAACAGCAGTATTATAATGTGGAATAGATGACCCATAAAGCCAAAATGTGAACATCTCTGGTAAAGCTTGGGTCAGCCCGGGGGGGGGGGCATCAACAGTTCTTATCAACCTTGCCTGATTGAAAATGTGCTGGATTTTCAATACACAAATAGTGATTGCTTACTAAGTCTCTTCTTGTACCTGTATCCAAGTGAGACAAATATTCCTCTATAGCTGGAAGCAGACATCCAGGTTTTTAGCAAAAATATGCTTAGCAACAATATGCATCAAAATAAAGCAGTATCCCGCATTGTGCAATGATCATATTTTTAGATTTTGCGCACTTTGTTTTCACCATGATATGAGGATTCCCTGGGCTTCCCTGGTTTGTCTTCACCGCAGCGAAGTTCTGTGACATAGGTCTGCTTCCAGCTATTTATCTAATTCAACATCTCATTCTTTAGAATTCCCACTACGATCTACAGCAGACAAATCTATATTCAGCACAGTAAGTACATGATACACACAACACTTAATATGATTTGCTAGTTCGGGTTACAAAGTTTATTTTCACCATTGGAAATTTGCTATCGCTTACATAATTTTTGAACTAACATTCAGTATTATATGCTAAATAATATTTGAAATTATATAATGGAGAGGGGGACACGGACTCGTATTTCTATTTTGGAATTTAACTTTCTCAAGAGAATTACACTCATTTTAACTCTTTTCAAGGGTTTTTTGTCAATTTTATAGAAACCAAGTCTTTTTCAGAGATAGGTTTAAATGTATATATGGAATTCCTCCAGAAAGTAATTATCATTATTCTTTTAGTCTTGAGACTTAGTATGATCTAAAGACACTATCAGTGATTTGCTAAATTCGCAAATCGAAAAAATCATAAAAAAATCAGATTGTTGACAATGTATGATAAGAAGTACAGGGTATCCTAACATACCATGCCAATGATAAGGGACCAGAAGCAAACCGAATAAGGACAAATCAAGAGATTTTAGTAAGTACTGTCCGTACGTACGCTTACTACAACACGTAATTGAATTGTGAATCGTATCTTGGAAACACTGCCGTTTTTCTTCCTTTTCTGTCAATTCTACAGCTGGAAAGGTAAGTTATGAGGGATACACAGACTTATCCTTCACTTTGAAGCTTATTCCTGCAAATTTCAAATATTTTTCAAATCACTGATAGTGTCTTTAATGGGCATCCTGTAACCCATAATCTCCAAATATGAACTGAGTGGAAAGAGTGGAAAAAGACAAATGGCGACAACACCTTTTTGAGAAGTAAAATTTTGCTCTAAAATGAGAGTGAAAATGAATTGTTCACTCTAAAAAGAGTGTAATATTTTTATTATTAAAAAGCCAACTTTCACTCCTTTCTGAGTGTGTTCCACTAAAAAAATGTGTTGTCCCTAATAAACCTCCTCGAACAAGTGGACATTCACTCTTTTGTCTGGCCAAATTTTGCCTGGACAAATAAACAGCATTTTCTTATTGTGTTACAACACTCAAAAGAAAAATTCTTTCAACTAGATGGGTTAAGTTTTAAATTCATGTACGGGATCAAATTCTAACCACACCTATACTCTGTAAACCTAGAAGTACAAAGTAATCAATTAAACTCCCACACGTCTCGCAAGGAATGCCTGTATTTGTCGACTTATATGACCAGTATTCAGTGCAAGAGATTTGTTTTGTTCGTACATCGTGCGCTGTGTCTTAATCGCGCGTGATTTAGACTGTGCCTAAGAGTGTATAAACCAGTTTTTTAGTAAGGCGCGATAATGCTGCGCAGTGCATCAATTAATTACTTTGTACTTCGAAGTTTAAGCAGTATACTCACATTAACAGTTCACATTTTCATGTCCCTGGCATCATAAGTGGGGTGTATGATGAAAAAGTATTCCCAGACAATTTTCTGTCACATCCAAAGTTGATAATGCACAATAGAGAAGAGTAGGTTTAGCACGGATGAAAGTGCAAGATTGAAATGGTTAAAGCAGCTGTAAAGGAGAGTTCATTGCAATTGTATATATGTGCCTTCACCTGCAAACTAAACCGTATTGACTCTGTGCACAAATAATGGCATGATCTAGTTGGCAACATGATACTTTATAAAGTACATGTAACTTGTTCCACCACAGACATCTTATCTATATTGTGACCTGTTCTCATCCAAGATAAACCAACAACCTCACCTGGGATTTTTTTTAAAGAGACAAAGCAAATTTCTAGACAAATGCACCCCTATTTTTTTAAAAGCAGCTTTTTGCATATCGTTAGCAATGCATACCTGCCAATATTTAGAACCCAAAAATCAGAATGCATGTGCCGCGTCACGAAAGACCTGGGTGGTGTCTATTTCTGATCGACTTTAGGGTCTCTGGTGGAGTACACAGGGCAAAATCCCCTGAAGTTGCTGTGCTGGATTTTAGTGTTTTTGAAGCTGCAGAAAGAGCCCAAAAATATTAGGACTTTACTGGCAATTATTTCAAGATTTGTTTGAAATTTCAGAAATCAAGAAATCCCTATTTTTTGCAATTTTGAAAGTTCAAAATAGGGATGATTCCTATAAAACAGGTTAGGTTGGCAGGTATGACAATGTACTAAAGCACATCTGAACGAATAAAAGCAATAAAAAGATTAGTACTTTCTGTCATGTACAACAGAAAATCCAAGTATGCTTCTCTATAGGGCCAATTAGGACAGCAAGCAGGTTCAAAGCTGAGTTTTTGTTTTCTTTTCTACTTGTTTGTCCAAATAAACCTTTAAAATCTACAACTAATCAAGTGTATATTTAGAGAAGTTTGTGTCCTCAGAAAATTTCCTTGTGTCCCTTTGAACTGTTTACAATGGGAAAAAACTACAGTTATAAGTTGCTGGCACATTACGCTCGCTGGGTGTTTATAGTACTCAAATATTTACTTTGTAATATATATATATTTCATAACATATAATTCTATTTGTAATCACTGGGAAATTGTTTGTTTTACCAACACAATTGCAATCTAGATGATATCAATCACAATTAATACAACCTGAAATTATTAGCTTCATATATAAACACTCATATTTCAGTTTGAGTGGATAGTTGGCCAAGAGCAGGGCTACTAACTAAAGTGGATCCTGATATAAATACCTTGACCTTCAACAATATGGGGGCCTGTAGGCTACTTAGTCACCACTATGAGTTAAAATATGCTCATCTACCAAGGACACAGTTCAGTGGGTTGTACTTGTACATACATTGACATGAACTGACCTTTGTGATCTGGGTATCATATATCATATCCAAAAACCAGTGTGTGTATTTTCTAAATACAGTGGTGAATGGAAGGTACTGAACTGTGCCAACGAAATTGAGATTGTACTAGCTCATAGTGCACCCAGACTGGCATTCTCTCTCCAAAGGAGTCCTAACTTAGGATAAGTCCTTTATATATGGACCTTTTTTTCTTTAAATATACTCACCCACCCGTGAGAAAATGTCTTACCTTTTACATCACACTTTCAGTGTATGTTATAAAATAAAAGGTCCATATGAAGGACTAATCCTAGTTTAAACCTGGGTCTAAAGTTAGACTCCTTTTGAGAATGTCAGCCTCAGAGCTGCACTCAAAAGAGGGTAGACGTTTCATATAGAAGTCCCATGGATGCAAATGAGGTATTGCCATTCATTCCGTCAAGCGCTACTGCACACCGTCATACAGCGCATGACGGAATCAATTGTAATACCTCATTTGCATCCATGGGACTTCTATATGAAACGTCTACCCAAAAGAGACCAAACAAGCATAATCTTAAGTCAGTGGTTTTTGAAACAGCAGTCTACCAGGGTTAAAAGGGCTGACATCACTTTTGGACCAGGGCTTTTTCACATGATTTTACACCTACAGTAAGATTTTTTTCCTAATCCTGCAAAGATTCCAGTTAGCACTTTGCAAACAGGCTTACAACAATTGATGTGTCAACAGAGAAGTGTAAACTTTACAAAATTCTCTAACTGAAACCCAGATAGTGACCATAACAGTCTTTTACTCCTTAACACCATCTTGTCTATGCCAATGATTGCAATTGCGTTAGTTTAACAAATAAACCCCATGCAGACGTTCATTTTGGTTACGTGGTACATCAATGATTAATTGCGACAGATGGCGTCAAAGACAGAGAATATGACATCGGCGACATCCATGGCTCGCGATTTGAGGGATACCTGCAGACAAACAAGATGATGAAGAGAATGTTAGCAGTCGCTTTTCCTGATAACAATTTTTTTAAAATTTTTCTGTCAAGTTTTGCAATTATATGTTAAACCAATGGAGATGTCAGAACTTAGGATTTCTTGGCTCGTACCCCTCCCCTTGGCTTATGCTGGCTTCATACTTTTTGTCGTGCTGTCGCGAGTGTCGCAAAACCACAAGTTGTGGTGTTGTCGCGCTACTTGCTGTTTTTTGTCGCCGCGACAAAAAGTGCTGTCGCGTGTTGCTGCGACAGTGTCGCGAGTATTTCATACTTTTTTCGTGGTTTTTGCGGCAGACGGCTCAACATCATGGCGCCAACGGGAAGCAGGATGTTGGCTCCAAATAGTCTCACCCAAATCCCAAAATGAATCATTTTTATCAATGTCCCATCGCTGCGGAGGAGTTTAACAAATATGTAAATCCTACTTCGTGCATTTTCATTGGTCAGTTTTTTACGGCATCGGGTGGTGTCGCAGAAAAGTTGAGTTCAAGTCAACTCTTAGCTGTCTGTCGCAGGGAGCAGCACGACAAACTAATCGATTTATCGGCTTGTCGCAGCTTGTCACAGCATGGTCGCGGCGACATGGCAAGTTTTATGGTCATGTGTTAACTACGCTTGCGCTGTTGCACAAATTACTTGTCGTGCGACACTGCGACAGCACAACAAGCTAGTATGAAACCAGCATTATCCCTTGTCTTACCAAGATTGGCTACTGTTGTGAGACCAAAGATTTCAGTTTTACAGAAAACAGAAACAAATGGCCATATTGGCCGTTTATGTTTGATGACAGCATTTCTAGAAATGGTTTATTTTAAGAAATCTTCCTGGAATGCACAAAATTTTAATGCTGCTTTTAGAAAATTGAATCAAATGCAGAATTTAATATTTCTAAAATGGAATACTTTGGTCTCTAATTTATGGTCAAACAATGTTTCAGAGATTGGAAAAACATTTAAAATAATCGGCAAAGCTAAACCAAGCTCACTGCACAGTTTTTATAGTCAGGGATACATTACCAGTCCATAAGTGTAAACTGTTTGGCAAAGGCTACATACATGCCCATTTTTAGTGCAAAAAACTGGTCAAGCTCACATGTTTACTGCTTTGATTTTATAGAATTTTTATTTCTCTCGCTCTAAAATAATGATTTTACTCTTAAAGGGAGATGGCCCGATTTAAGGATATGAAGTTTTCATCTTGAAAGATAGATTGGCCTTCACCCCAAAAACCCATCTGTAAAGTTTCGCGCCGATATTTCAATCCGTTTTCATGTGAGAGCTAAAAACGTGATTTTGTAAGCCCATAGAATACTGTGGAAAATTAACATTGGTCGACCAAAATGTTGTACATTTTCGCTCATAACTTCCAAACCAAACATCATTTGGCCCTAAATATTTCACAGGGTAAATGAGAAAAATAGTAGCTTTCTTCTGATACCAAAATGTTGACCACTTCCGGTAAAATCTGGGGTTTCTGGGGACGAGGCTATTAGCGATCGGGCCATGGACCTTTAAGTAAATGAAGTTTGAACCAGTAACCTCTCTATCTGTAGTCAA
Organism: Ophioderma brevispina; assembly: GCA_023653785.1. NCBI lineage: Eukaryota > Metazoa > Echinodermata > Ophiuroidea > Amphilepidida > Ophiodermatidae > Ophioderma > Ophioderma brevispina. Next base: position 45,129 of record JAMKCH010012658.1, read on the forward strand.
TCTATTACACTACGCTACTAACCGCTCTTGCTGAAATGCTTTGTTCTGTGTTACTTAAATCATTAGTCTTACAAAATAAAGCTCACAGACCCAGCTGCTCATACAAATGTTAGTATGTATATAGGTTCTAGAAGTTTGCTACATGCCGGTGCCCTGCCCTGCTTATTAAAAATGTGAGTCTGCCATGTATATATCCTCGTGGTTTTAGCAACAAGGTGGCCGTTTACACAGACACAGCCTAATTTGTTAGCGAGATATTATAGTGGTATTCATTTTTTACAATTTGTAATTTTGAAAAGTTTAACACATTGAAACTTCTCGTCAATAAATATTTTGGAGGCTTTTAATTTGTGGTTGCACAAAATTTAAAACCAGCACAAAAGTTCTCAACTAAACAGTATCTCTATTCTATTTGACTCAAATAAAGTTCTACATTTAATAAAGGAAAACAAACTGAATGCCTAATATTTCCTAAATGTTTGAAGTTATGATTAACCTGCGCAAATTACACATATCCGATACATGATGGATGATGGTGTGTATTGCCAAAATTATACATGCAAAGAGCTGCATAATAACACATTGCTTATACGCATCAAGCTGTCTGGTGATTCAAACGCATTTGTTATTTATTATTGTAATTTATGGGCAGACATGAGACAGGTTTGAACAGTGCCACATCTTTAATAATGGGCAGTACCAGTAATAGAATTAACACTAAAGCAGAGCATAGGTCCTTTTCTATAGTCCATTTCTCTACCTTTGTGCAAGGATGTCATAACCTTAATACAGCTTTTACGCATGCGTCAAGATATGCTGTCTTTGTGCGTGTGTTAAAAACGCTGTCACTTTAGGCCAGCGCGCACGATTCACTGATGCGATTAGCAAATCGTCGCGCTGACGTCATTGCACGGGAAGAGTAGGGAAATGGGCAGCATAGTGAGCATAGTTGGCCTGGTTGAACGGAGGTAACGTCTACTTACGACGATATCTGGTGAGCCTGGAGACACCTTGAATTCACATAAGACCCATATACCGTTACTGAGCTTGAGGGTTCTACTTACGACTATATCTGGTGAGCCTGGAGACACCTTGAATTCACATAGACCCATATACCGTTACTGAGCTTGAGGGATTCTACTTACGACTATATATGGTGAGCCTGGAGACACTTGAATTCACATAAGACCCATATACCGTTACTGAGCTTGAGGGATTCTACTTACGACTATATCTGGTGAGCCTGGAGACCCCTTGAATTCACATAAGACCCATATACCGTTACTGAGCTTGAGGGATTCTACTTACGACTATATCTGGTGAGCCTGGAGACACCTTGAATTCACATAAGACCCATATACCGTTACTGAGCTTGAGGGATTCTACTTACGACTATATTGGTGAGCCTGGAGACACCTTGAATTCACATAAGACCCATATACCGTTACTGAGCTTGAGGGATTCTACTTACGACTATATCTGGTGAGCCTGGAGACACCTTGAATTCACATAAGACCCATATACCGTTACTGAGCTTGAGGGATTCTACTTACGACTATATCTGGTGAGCCTGGAGACACCTTGAATTCACATAAGACCCATATACCGTTACTGAGCTTGAGGGATTCTACTTACGACTATATCTGGTGAGCCTGGAGACACCTTGAATTCACATAAGACCCATATACCGTTACTGAGCTTGAGGGATTCATACAGCATCTGTTGGCCTTCTACGTTCCGTTTGCTATGTTGAACACATTGTTGTTTGCCAATCTGCTGTCCATTGTATCTGAAACAGGTTTTAAAATAATGGGATTTTTTTTATCAGAAGCCGCTTCACAAGGAATTTGTGGAAAACTGGTGCGATTTTGAGTCGATAACGTGAGCTATTATATTTTGCGCCCTGAAATCTTCAAAGCTGCTAAATAGTTTTTGTTTAAAACATTTATGACCCTTCATAAGACCTAGTGATCTAATTATGGCAATACCATTGTCTATAGTTATGAACAAGCTATTTAGGTTATAGTTATGAACAAGCTATTTAGGTATAGTTATGAACAAGCTATTTAGGTATAGTTATGAACAAGCTATTAGGTATAGTTATGAACAGCTATTTAGGTTATAGTTATGAAAAAGCTATTTAGGTATAGTTATGAACAAGCTATTAGGTATAGTTATGAACAGCTATTTAGGTATAGTTATGAACAAGCTATTTAGGTATAGTTATGAACAAGCTATTTAGGTATAGTTATGAACAGCTATTTAGGTATAGTTATGAACAAGCTATTTAGTATATTATAACAAGCTATTTAGGTATAGTTATGAACAAGCTATTTAGGAGATTTTTATGAAAACAAGCTATTTAATATTAGTTATGAAAATCTAATTTAGGTATAGTTATGAACAAGCTATTTAGTATAGTTATGAACAAGCTATTTAGGTAATGAACAAGCTATTTAGGTGCTGGTTAGGAACAGCTATTTAGGTATGTTTATGAACAAGCTATTTATTATAGTTTATGAACCAGCTATTTTAGGTAGCCACTCTTAAAGAGACACAGGAACATTTCCAGAAAGTGCACCCTCAATTTTTTTTTTAAAACCAAACTTTTGCCCATTTAAATGCTTACCCAATGTATTACATTACATGTGAAGTGAAGATACTGAAATGCTTGTCTTTAGCAAATGAAAAGATGATTCAGTATTTTTCTGATGTGCCAATAGAAAACTAACATGCTTCTTATGGGTCTGTGTGTGGACAGTGGGCAAGTTCAAAACTTAGTTTTTGGTTTCCTTTTCAACTTTTTTTTGTGCAATAAACCTTCAAAATTTGTACGTGTCTCTTACAAACCATCAAATGCAACTTTAGATACATATTCAGAGAATTTCTGTCCCTTTAAACACAAGCACAAAAGCTAATCAAATCTGATTAACCCAATTAATATGTTGTATATTAATTCAATATTGAGTACACACCATTAAAATAGCACTCCTGAATATTTCTTTTTTTTCCCGGTCTCAATAAATGATTTAGTAGTATTTTTACCCAATCCGTCAGATAGTTAACAACTTTGGACTTGTCCCACTGCGTCTATTGGAAGTCTTCCATTGGTGTATTGTTTCTCCATGCTACTGGAATGTCTTCCATGTGGCAAGGAAAGACACGCTTAGCTGCAAACAACCAAACAAAAAGGTACAATAGCAATTACTGAAGAAAAATTTGACACTTAAAACTGATCCGTACAGTAAGCCCACAGAAATCAAGCGTCTTTCCCACCTATAGCTGGAAGCTTACAAAAATTTGTATGCACATTGGCTCCATAAGAGTGTTGTGTGTGGTGTGGGGTTTTTGGAGTATGTTTTTTGTAATAAGATTGACGGAATACATCCAGGCATTAAATTCATGAATATGACCTTTGATACCAAAATTTTATGAGGGGGAGATCATGCACCTTTAAGTGTTTAGCCACATCACTTTGTTTAATTTCCACAGTAATCCATCCTTTACACATCAAGATTCCCTAACTCAGGTTGTAACCCAGGCTTCAGCTCTTCCATGTGTACTCTTAGCTCTAACTCCAAGTGTCCACCTTGATGCACTATTTACGCAGTACCTACCACTAATTCCTGTGAAGTACAAGCCACTGGGTGGCTAGCAGCTATGTTTACTTAGGAGCACCCTCCTATAGTGTACTCTTCAGTTGCCTGCTAGTGACTGACAGGTACCCTTTTAGCCACCATGTAGTGGAGTACCTCTGCAGCTACCCCTTGGGAGTACCTCCGCAGGTACTCCCCTACCTGGCTGCCTAGTAACAGGCACTTTGGACCATAGAGGGACCAAACAAAATTCCATTGTTGTTTACGACTTTCTGATCATTTTCAAGCTGGTAATATCTTTTTGGAGTTGTTATCACCAACTTTGTGTATATGTATAAAAACATTTTGCATATGCAAACAAAATGTTAAATAATGGATAAAAAATTGCTGAAAATTTGCATGGGAGATACCCACCCAACAGGTACTCCTAGCACGGGGGACTAGTGGTGAAGCTTCCGGCGTGGGTACCTAGGTGGATGATTACCCCCACTTTTGCGCCGCGATGTGAGTACCCAGGGGGTTGGTACACGTGGCTAATTAACAGGTATTTTCAAAGGTACTCCATGAAGAAATTGGTTGGTATGTTGCTTACCACATTAAGACAACAAAATCCCCATTCTAATATGTTGTACCTGAAGCATTTTCAAGTGAGTATCTAATTCAAACGAGAAATTCCAAAATCGACGAGTGGGCCTTGAAAACAACTCACCCATCTTTCCATTTTCCACAAAGAGGAACATTGTGGTAACATACAAGAATTTAGGAATACGTCTAGTTGTTTGGACAGCCAACTGTAAATTCAGGAGGGGTCCATACGTTGTCCGGGACCGTGAGTGTTCAATGACTGCGAGACATCTACCGATTGGTTTGGCATCACAGAGTGGGTACCTGCAACGGTGCAGCGGGCATAGACCAAAGCTACACAGAAAATCAAATTTATTTATTATTTTATTAAACATTTGGCTAAAAATACATCAAGAAAATATATATACAAATAAAAGCAGATGAAGAACATAAAAATAAAGGTGCACAGAAGGCTAGCCTTGTGAAGTCAGAAGCAACAAGTCGCAGTCATCAGAGGGGTGTGACTCCACCAAACCCACTGAGCCACACCACATACAAACAGTACATGTAAAATTGCACACTAAAGGTATTTCACAGTATAAAAAACATTAAAAAAAAAAACCCACAAAAACACACGCACACACACACCAGGCACGCACACACACACACACGCAAACACACACAACACACCTGCTAATTACTAACAGACTAGGAAGTGGGCCACTGAGGGGGAAGCAGAAACTTGGAAATGAAGGGTGCTTCCATAAGGTGGAAACCCCCCTCGACACACTCCCCGACACCCACGAATTCGGAGGGAAACCGTAACCGAACAAACCACATAAACCGTTTGGTTTATTTCCGATACGGTCCGTCAAGGCCTCCGAACCCATAGGGCGCCAGAAAAGCACGTAAGAAAGGGTGTCACCCCATGGAAACACCCTAAATGAAAACATTATAAAATAAAAAAAATAAAAAATTGCACAGATATTTGTTATAAGTCCATCTCTTCAATACTCAATGGGGTAACAATACTTTTTGAGTGTTTTTTAAAGAATGCTGCCAGGTTGAGCATGAAATATTCCCTATTGATTTTGGAACCCCAGACCACAAAGGAGGGAATTACAAGATATCCAATGCTTGAAAGGTCAGTTTTTGGTGTGATATGGTGGTTAAAAAGAAGATCCTCAGTATGACGACTATTAATTGACATTACTGAAATCAAATGTACTACATGGTCATACAATTACATGCAAAGCAGATTAGATAAATAATTTTACGGTGATTCAAATCCATAGGATTAAAGATGCTGTAAACGATCCCTGTAAGATTGTTCCCTTTTTGACCCAAGATTATCGACGTGCCCGTCTTTGAAGGTTTTCCAAACAATTTATGGGATTCTTGGCGATATAGACAAACCACGCAGGAGAACAAAAATCAAATTAAGGCAAGACAAGGGAACCGATACAAGTGAGAAGATATGTTGGTCCTGATTGCCAAACAACAGTTATGAAGAAACCCTAACAATTTATTGCACTTTTTGGTAACAATAGAAACAGGTTCATTCAAAGTAAGTTCAGACGCAATTTGAACTCCAAGAAGGCGGAGACTGTGGACTTGGGAAGAGCGGAGTATTTGACACAAAAGAGGTTGACAGAAGGTTTATTTTACGACGTGAGATAATCATGACTTGCATTTATGTGGGATTCAGTTGAAGAGCATTGTGTTTGACCACCAATTTAGAGTGGACAAGTAATTTGAAGTTATGGAATCTCAGTCATCATTATTACACGAAATAAAAAGGTATCGTCTGACGTATTGGACAATTTTGAATGGAGATGAATATGGAGATCATGATATAGATATTGAAAAGTAGCGGCCCCAAGACTGACCTGAGGAACGACCGAGAGGACTGTAAACAAAATCAGACATTAAACCCCGAAAAACGACTCTATAAAAACACGATTACAAATAAAGGAGGAGATCCAATTTGTAGGACCTCTGAAAGCGTAAGTACGGTGTAGTTATCCAGAAGAACTACATGAGAGATGGAATCAAAAGGACGGCTATAATCAACTAAAACAGATCGATCGGGGAGTGGGAGATGTACGACGATATAAAATTCGGTTCCATTCACAGAGAGCTTCGTTTAATGCGGTGGCACAGGATTTCCCGGGAGAAAAACATGTGGTCTGTATGACAAGAGGACCCGTTATTCAAGGAGATGATAGCGAATATGGTCGAAAACAATGCCTCTCCAACATCTTGACAACAATGGAAGTAAAGTGCTATTGGCCTATAATTTTTGAGGTCACACCGATTACCCTTTTTATACACAGGAACACAACATTGGCCCATTTTCCAACATGTAGGAAGAGTACCTGTAGACATTGATATTTTAAAAAATACGTGTAAAACGGGCAGATGGTAATAGCAACACAAATTTAAGCAACGAAATGGAAATTTATCGGGACGTAACAGCTTCGTTGGGGGAGAGAGACTTTGAGTTCTCAAAAACAATGTCATTGATATTCATGTAACCAATGGTAGGTACATCAAGCTCTGGAGATGTTACCTCCCTCAAATGATCTGAGTTAGTAAAATAACTAGCCAACAGACGATGAAGCGTTGGCATTTGAGATGGATTTGGACGGTATGTGAGCCATCAATATCAAAGGAACGAGGAATCGCGCTCTGCAATTGATTACGAACAAATGGACCAGAAACTTTTCAAGTTGTCATTGTTAGCAAAACTTTGCTTACCAGTGAGAAAGATAAGCCGTATTTTAGCATAATTAAACTGATGTCAGTTTACGCGTAAAACATCCCAGGTTTCAACACAATTATTGGTACGTTTCGCTTTATGATATGCCTTTTGTTTTTTCGTACTCATGCGTTTAGATAACGAAAACCATGGACTTAAAATTACGTTTCTTAGTGACCTTAGATTAAATGTATTTTATATAAGAAAAAAACCTATCTGTAAAAGATTTCCCCACACCTGATCAATATGGGCCAATCATGCATTAAAAACACTTACCAATCGGTGTTAAGGATAAGATTGTTTATTGGTCAACATCAGAAAATGCAGAAAATAGAGTCAATGTATCTTAAGCCATTACTGTTTTGGGTGCATGGTAAAATGCTTGAGAACTCTCATAGACTGTGCCACCTTTGCTGAGCCACTGCCTTTACTGTTTATTCCCCAAAGTAGCAGTCGCAAAGTACACTTTGAAGCGCTGTCACCTCAAAAGAATTTTAAGTTGGAAAACATCAATGCACAATGAAAGGGCTGCTGTGTGCCTACTGGATTCTACCGTATTCTATAAATCCACCAAGTACACTTTGTGGTCAGGAGGAATGTTGTGATAGTCAGGGCAAACCCCTTGATTAAAATGCTTTGCGGTTTTTTAATCTTTCCCTACATTAAAAATCATATCAAATTCTTGCAAAACGAGAAACAGCCGGGTAGAAAACAAGGCATTCTGCTGAGTCGAAATAGTTAACTTGCTAGTGAAGCAGAAAATTATGGCCAGGTGATTAAGACAGCAATTAAGTAATGAAAGAATAGTAAACATTATTTTTCTGCCTATATTAATATGATCTGTTGAGTTAAAGCACCTGAAACGAGGCTAATTGGAAAATGACAAACATTTGAGTATGATCAGTTGAATATAATCACTTCAAATTTTGCCCTGTATTAAAAAGTTCCCCCTTTTTGGCATGTTCCACCCTTAATACCAATGGTGACTTTTAATATGTTTTATTTGACTGTTTGTAAGAACAATTTCACCATGTTGGTTTTAATGCAATTAGTGCGGAGATTAAGCCTTACTTTTATTTAATTTACTATAGACCATTTTGTTACCAGTGATGCAGCTTTAAGCACGCGTAAAGATATGCGTAATTTATGCGCACCAGTAAACCAATACCCATGGTGCACCTTTCCGGGGGGCCAGGCCCCCCCCCCCCCCACGGCCGAAAGAAAAATGAGGGTTTTTGGCACAAAATTCAGCGATTTGGGGCCAAAAAATTATCAAAATGGTTTTTAAAAAATCTCCAAATTTTGATATCCCCCCCCCCGAATTTCACTTTGCACACCCCCCCCCAAAAGAGGTCTGGCATCGCCACTGGGGCGTACATGTAAAAAAGACGTCATTTTAAGCTAGTGCGCGCGCGGTTTACTGGTTAGACCATCAATTAGCCACCAACTGAGTCATGCACGCGATAGGTTAAATGAAAGTAGTAGCCTACATGTATCTCACCTGGTTTTTTTGAGTTGATGCAAATCCTGACATGGCCTGCATGGCTCTATTGGTGAGCGTCATGTCCATAAAGATCTCCCCACCTCGTCTGGCGAATGTGCCTGTGATATTAAGACCTTTGCCTTTGGCTGCTGGTAACCACTCCTGCAAAATGGACAAGAATGTGATTTTCATTGATTATCATAAAGGTGTGGTTTCAATAGCAAAGGGGGTGGGAGTCGGCATGGGATGGCTGCTGGTAACCACTCCTGCAAAATGGACAAGAATGTGATTTTCATTGATTTTCATAAATGGGTTGTTTCAATAGCAGAGGGGAGTGGGAGTGGTGGCATGGGATGGCTGCTGGTAACCACTCCTGCAAAATGGACAAGAATGTGATTTTCATTGATTTTCATAAATGGGTTGCTTCAATAGCAGAGGGGAGTGGGAGTTGGTTGGCATGGGATGGCTGCTGGTAACCACTCCTGCAAAATGGACAAGAATGTGATTTTCATTGATTTTCATAATGGGTTGTTTCAATAGCAGAGGGGAGTGGGAGTGGTGGCATGGGATGGCTGCCGGTAACCAGTCCAGCATTTGGACAAGAAATTTATCTTATAAATGGTCGGTCAACAGCAGAGGGGAGTGGGAGTGGTGGCATGGGATGGCTGCTCATAACCACTCCTGCAAAATGGACAAGAATGTGATTTTCATTGATTTTCATAAATGGGTTGTTTCAATAGCAGAGGGGAGTGGGAGTTGGTTGGCATGGGATGGCTGCTGGTAACCACTCCTGCAAAATGGACAAGAATGTGATTTTCATTGATTTTCATAATGGGTTGTTTCAATAGCAGAGGGGAGTGGGAGTGGTGGCATGGGATGGCTGCCGGTAACCAGTCCAGCAATTTGGACAAGAAATTTATCTTATAAATGGTCGGTCAACAGCAGAGGGGAGTGGGAGTCATTTGGCATGGGATGGCTGCTGGTAACCACTCCTGCAAAATGGACAAGAATGTGATTTTCATTGATTTTCATAAATGGGTTGTTTCAATAGCAGAGGGGAGTGGGAGTTGGTTGGCATGGGATGGCTGCTGGTAACCACTCCTGCAAAATGGACAAGAATGTGATTTTCATTGATTTTCATAAATGGGTTGTTTCAATAGCAGAGGGGAGTGGGAGTTGGTTGGCATGGGATGGCTGCTGGTAACCACTCCTGCAAAATGGACAAGAATGTGATTTTCATTGATTTTCATAAATGGGTGTTTCAATAGCAGCGGGGAGTGGGAGTTGGTTGGCATGGGATGGCTGCTGGTAACCACTCCTGCAAAATGGACAAGAATGTGATTTTCATTGATTTTCATAAATGGGTTGTTTCAATAGCAGAGGGGAGTGGGAGTGGTGGCATGGGATGGCTGCCAGTAACCACTCCTGCACTTTGACAATAAACTTATTTTTATAAATGGCTGCCAAAGACAGGGTAGCAGAGGGGAGTGGGAGTCATTTGGCATGGGATGGTTACTGGTAACCACTCCTGCAAAATGGACAAGAATGTGATTTTCATAAATGGCTGGTTTTAAAGGGAGATAGGGGTCTAATCTACATTATAGACTTTATGTAGCAACACATTTTAAAGGAAAAAATCATGGTTTGCCAGCTAGTAATTTTGTAAAATTTGCACAGGATTGCAGTCAGTGGAAAACAAAATCCAAATCAGGAGTCAAAAGTGTGTCGTCCTTATTTTATCTGGTATGTATAATATATTTCCTATTATATATGAATGCATTTGAAATAATGTTACAGACTTTAAAGACACTGTGGCAGGGTTTTCACAGGGTTCGTTTATCTTGAAATTTACAGTCTGGGCAAGATTTCAAGTATGTACCCACTTTCTAAAATCTACATTACCATTTTTTTATATTTAGGGTTTATGGCATATGCTAGTGTAAGACCATAAATAAAAAAAGATTTGTTCTTGTAGAAATTTTAAAGGATGGTACAATACGGAAATCTTTCCAATTGTCTATACACCTCGAAACAAGAAATGCTTAAAAAAATGGGGTGCCCCTCCCTCCGCCGTAGCCTTCCATCACATCTATTTACTTACTGTTCTTGGCAGTGTTAACCACTTTGCCAGTCGTTAATAACCCAGCGTTGTCATAACCCAAAGATATCTCCTAAAGATCCCATGTTTCCACGCGATCCTGGGCGGGTACTGCGGCAGTGCTCCGAATCCTGGTGCTGGTTTGCTGCGATGGTTGCGGTGAGGGGGACCACCAAGCAGAAATAAATATACAGAACACACTTCGTTCATCCACTCTAGCAAGGACGTTGGAGGTCCTTCCTTACTTTCATGACATTGAAGGTATCTTTTGGTCACCGAAACACAACATACACTCCATTTCTCTACATCAGTGCAGTGATTGTCATAACTGGATGCATTTTTTTATGCATGTGTGCCATATGTTGTCTTTGTTCACACATTTAAAATCACTGATTGTTAAGTCAGCACGGGCAGTTACTGGTGCGACCAGCATAATCTCGCGGCCTGTGCCACTGATGAGGGGAGAGAAACAGGGTATAAGAAAAAACCATTTGTGACACACTGACATCCGCATGAGAGCTCTTTACTTAAAGATGTCATGTTTTATGCAAGAATGTGTCCGAGGCAAGTAAAACTGGAATAATGGGCGAAGGGCGAGAAGCCGAGACCCATTATTCAAATGTTACTGCCCAGGACACATTATTTGGCATCAACATGGACCTCACACCCTTGCTTTCTATTATATTACCAAACAAAAATTCTGATAAAAATGTAACAGTTGTTTACGTCTTTACAGCGCACGTCCCCTCTTCTCACACGTAATGGTCGTGTGTGCGCCTATGAACGGTGGTGACATGAGCCACAAAGAATGAGCGCTTTGATCATGCTTAGGGGTGTTCGCGACCCCTTATTGCAGACCGAATAATGGAGGCAGTAAGGAAGCTACCAACAAAGAGCACGCTTTGAATAATGGGCAGCAGTAGTAGAGTAATAGAATAACAAATCCCCAAGTTCTTGCACAAAGTGATAAAAATATAATTTGAAATGGCTCATATTTGATCCATGTTAGTGAATTTAAGTTTCTGACAAATATTTCAGCAAAAATACAATATAACATGTTAGGAACAGG